>OX458979.1:14119126-14238540 GCA_949774945.1 Hoplodrina ambigua
ACATAGACTGCTAAAATCGTCATAACCCTCGTAGTGAGGCAATTACACAATAATAATATGATATTGAGTTCAAATAAGTGTAACACTTCAACAGATTTTAATGAAATCGAAATGAGTTCTCAGAACAAGCCCGTGTTCATTGTTCTACTTGTAATTATACAACATTTGATGCAGACGGCACCCGTGACCGCGGACGGTAAGCGGCCGAAACATTACATTTAAATTTAAATAAATGCCAAATAGCCCGTAAAGTTGGCTCACTTTCAATCGGAACTTTGTAAAGTACTTACCCGCTATTTGACTTACGACGTCGCCAGTAATGGCCACTAACAAGTGCCTAGTATGTGCAAACACACCAAAACGCGATTAAGTAACGTTCGGCAAACGGCGCGTGAGTGCGCGGCGGCGCACGGTCTCGGCTTCAAGGTTATTAAAAATTTTAAAAACACGGATGCAAAAATTGCACTTATTTGTACTTTGTTTACTCGTCAGTTTTTTTTACAACGTTTTTTATTTACAGTGTTATATATTTTTTAAATCTACTTGTCAAATTCTAGACGATAAACATAGACACGACCAGATTGATTAAAAAATAAATTGAGTCTTTAATTAATTTACGTTTTAAAGTGGTACCGGTTTCTTTTTATTTTTTACGATATATCTACCCCATACATCTAAATCGGTTCAGGCGTTTAAAAGTTATGGTGGAATAAAGAAACTCACATACATACATTAACTCTGAACACATAACACTCCTTTTTTTTGGGGCAGTCGTGTAAAAACAGCGCTATTTTAAAGCGCGTCGTCCCTTAAAATGACCAGCATTGCACTTACTCAATGTTCTGTGAGTATTTCACCATATTTTAAAGTAAATCTGCTTTGAATAGCGTCGCGGCGTGACGGCCGCGCCCGGCGCTGCGCCGCGGCGTCGCTTGCTGCACGGAACTCCTTATGAGCCACGGACACGCCGGCGACACGGCAGGGCTGCTATTTGAGAACAACTCTTAGAATAGCATTACGGTATTTGTAAGACGTAATGAGTAGTTACAGCTCCCGTGCCAGGAATTAATAATATTTCTGAGTAATACACGGTATGATTGCATGTCAAGTACAATTGCAGCAAAAGTGTATTTCTGGAAGTACGAAATAATTATTATACCATTTTAGTGTCAGCCCTAATGAGAGTCGAAATTGACTAGCTGTTTGCCCGCGAATTTGTTTTTGACTTAAACTTTAAGTAGTTTTGGAAATTTAAAGATCTTGTTTATAATTGTGCCAAGTTGAAGGTTTCTTAACCACCGTTCTTAACCCCTCCTGTTTACTACGATAGAAGCTGATTACTGAATGATCGGTTGAAACGATAGGTAACTAAGATTACCACGAGTTAATCGAAGTAAGCAATAAAATGCTGAACTAAAGCTTGAAAGTCTAATCATTTACGTCTTTATTACACCCGTGCATGAGGAAAGAAATTTGGGAAAATCCTACAGATAATAAGTTCAACAAACTCATTTTTTCACGTAAGTACAATTTTTTGCCAAATGTAACATTGTAGCTGGCAACATTTCATGTGCGGATGATGAGTGTCAGCTGCACACTTGTAACATACACGTTTGAATGAACAACGGTACAGTAACAAGCGGTTACCTGTAACGCCACATTGCAGCCACACGCTACACCACCACAACGCACTGCTAACATTTGGACTGCAACAGTCTATTTTAGATAATTACGGAAACAAAAGTGAACGGTTTTTGTACGGTGCAGCGGTGCGGGAAGAGCGGCCGGTTCCGGCGGGATTGCGTGCTTTGTTCCGCGCTCGAGAGCCGGGCGGGCCGGGCCGGAGCGCCCGCGCCGCCCGAGCCGCCCGAGCCGCCTGAGCCGAGCCCCGAGGCCTTGCATTGTTTCTAATTAATCACGAGCTCTCGGCGACTTTACATTGTGTTTCTTTTCTATTATGTATGTGCATGTGTATTATGTGGCCGTACCTCTAAGATTGTGTGCTCACGGTATTGAGCTCCGTTATTCTTTGTCCCACTGTTCCGTACTGATTACTGCGCGGCGGACGACATCCAGCCCCGTGGACGGGATGGCCTAGTTCTGCTAATAATGTTCACGCAAGGCATCGATGTATAAACAGAGATCGGCAAACTTACCTGAAACAGTCACGGAAGTGTTAGTTTCAACTTAGTTTGTGCAGATGTCGTATTCAGGTTTACCCATCCTCTGAATAATACATCGCCGCTCGCTGCCACTGGTGTCGCCGACTTGCCGCTACTGGTCGCCACTTACTGCATGTCCTGCTCACTAGGCTACTCTTAGCATAATTTTATGTAATAGTAGGTATCACGTGCTCCATTACGACTTTACTTTGACAACTAGCTTCTGCCTGCATTGAGATTAGAAACATTAAAGTCCAAACAAAATATCGGCTGATTAACAGCTCATAGTACTCATGAATTTAAACAACGGTCGCTATGGGCAACCAACTCTGAAATATAAAACAACAGGCTCACGCGCTGAGGGCCGCGTCGCACTCCTGGGCAAGTCTCAACCGTCGCTTCTTGAGCAACCACCTAATGGCGACAAATTCTCTTATACTTATACTTATGAACAAGCAAACACAATCTTATTTATTTACATAAATTATTTTGTGGAAAGTTTTCGGAAACTTTAATCTCGTTTTCTCGTTAAGAGAGCGTCATTAAAACGTTGACCTTTTTAGCCTTAAACAGAAACAAACAAGATCTCACACAAGCAGAATATAATTATTATCATAAGTATACTAACATAATGACTCTCGTTAATATTCCTAACTAGCTTCTGGCCGCGGCTTCGCCTGTGTAAAAAGTAACTTTTCGTAAAGTCAGTTGAACTATTATCCCAAGGGAACACAACTGGGATTAGCCATAAGTCATCCAAAATGGTAAAGAATGTCGTTGCCTCACTAGAACAATATAACATATCCGATTTAATTGTGTGAGGTGTGTTCTCGCGCCTGCACAACGTGCTAGAAGCGACGAATTTTACGACAAGTGACTACAAAAGCGGATTTAGGAAATGTTAATTAATTATTTCGTTTTTTTTGGGAAATAACGAAGCAGCTTGTAACAGACATCGGTGTCCCGCTTGCTGCTCAGTGTGAAATATAACTGAATATACTATAACAATAGCAGGTTATCGCATATAATTATTTTTATTAATATTATAACTTGGTGTGATTTTGTTGCGATTTTTTTTTCTGGTATAGTAAGTTGATGATGATGTTTGCAAAACATTGCCGGTCTGGGAAAGCATTCGACCGCATGTCTCTAACGTGTTACCTTACGTCTTCCACAGATAATATTCTTACTAATGAGTGGTGCATGCCGCACGACCTTGCCTGTGAAGTAGTTAAAGTGAGCGTCGCCCGCGTGCCGCCTGCTAATCGCCCGGTCCTCGCCCGGCCACTGCTCGGCTCGACCGGACATTACCAGATAACGTCGCTTTGCGAACATTGCGGCGCGCTCCTGGCCCGGCTGGACTCGCACTAAACTATTACGTAAAGTCACCTGAGTCGCGTGCTGTACTCTCCGACTACTTCGCAATTGTCATGGTAGAGGGCTAGTGTAATGCGAATTTAGGCTCTATGTCCTTGCAGTAGACATACATATTAAGTATATTATAGAAACAAATGTGCATATCCGCATCCGCAGTATCTAGTCGAGTTTTGTTGCGTGCTTTAGAAGCTTAAATGTAACAGGTTTGCAATAAAAGGCATTTAGGTTTTGTTATAGAGTACGTTTGCAAATAGCAGTGTTTTACTAAATGTAGTGCTCCATTATCCCTTGGCTGGTGACGCGGCACTGATAGTGCGGCTCAGGGCTCGAAACGCACTCCGAGCGCGCTAAGGGTCAGCACGCAGTGCCGCCCGGCCCGCTCCGAGTCACTCTGAGTGACTCCTCACACTCGCACACGCTTCTAGCCTAGCTGAGCCACGATACAGGGTAACATGCTCGAATTGGAATCGGTAACAGTCCATCCAGTGGTGAACATCACCTAACAATAAACAAACATGGGCAGAGCTACATGATTAAGCGTAGGTCGTCAGTGTACGCTAGGTGTCGTAGTAACAGCGAGAGCCACACATACATTACAAACATAACAAGTATTGTGTGATGTGCGGAACTCGCGACTTTTCCTCTATCAATATCATTACCGTCGTCGTTGTCCAGGAGCAACTCAATAATATCATCACGCCTGTTATGTTGATGGCGCACCAGCTACACCCCCCTCGCCCCACCCGTCCAGCTCGTATCTGATGTTGTTTGTTGATCTGTGTCAGCGGAAGGAGGTTTATGTTCGGTTCCCGTTTACGACCTCTTTCCTGTTATTATTCAATGCTTATTAGCTGATACTAAAGTTTTATGAGGACATCAAATAAAGTAAGAATTGGAAAGCAATTGGCGGAGTGAGGTGGCTGATATCTCAACGGAGAAAATTACACTTTTACTGAAGTAAACAGATTTACACAATCATTGTTTTGTTGCTCCGGCGCGTGCAGCGCAGTGATCACGAAGTGAAGCTGGTCCCCTGCAGCGTCGTGCACCCACGGAGCACACCGAACTTGGACTTGTAATACCTCAGTTAGTAAACAAAAAGCAACATCGCGTCGAGGGCGTGTCGCGCGGCTCGCTGCTCGTCACGTCGCGCGTCGGGCCGATCTAGTTCGGCGGGAGCAGCCGACTGCCGCGACCCACTCTTACGGAGCCGATGACTCGAGTTTCTAGCCCAACAACTTACTTCTCTTATATATTCAAACTATAAAACAAACGATATCTGAATTTGTGTGCTCACATCCTATCGGTTAAAGTAAGCCTTTGTAATTGGTTTATCTGTTGTTAAATAACAAATTTAATAAAAAAATAAAACTAATATACATTTCTCTTGTGGGTGTGTAAGTAGACAGTAGGCAGTCGCTGGCCGTACAGCACACTAGTCACACGCGGCGGCGCGGGCGGCGGTGACGTGACGCGGCCGCTATCGCACCCACTTACCATATTTCCACTATAAACACGACTCCAACACATAGCTTCAACTAATAATCAACCTTAACTCTATCTTCTTAAAGCCAGATTGCAATACCACCACTCTCCGCATGCCGTGTACTTAGCCGCAGCAGAGATGTTATTCAGTAATTCAAGTCAGCCCGAGCTTAATTTATTATTTTACAAGTTACGTTCCTTTCTGCGAAACTACCGCGATAAGTTTTCACCTTTATTTTATTTTTATTTTCCGCTGCACAAATGCAGTCTGAAGTATATTAGCCGAAATTGTAATAAAATGAAATTGAAATTACAGTTCAGTTCAAGAATTGACGAATGTTTAGTAGTGTGTGTCTGCATACAATGTGCAGATATAGTATTTGTGTATTACGCAAACAACGAAACATTCACATCGAATAGCATCCGATTCTGACGTTTAATGTTGCCGGAATCCAGTTTATTGAACCAGTTCGGGTATAATGATAAACTGCAAATAAACTACATACTCATATACATGTTGTTAAGTACCTAGTGGCGGGCTGCCAATTTTTTTGTATGTCTTTCCTTTTAATGAGGGCCGTAGTCACTCCCGTGACAAAGTAGGTATAGCAAGTGAGCCTACAGTGGTGAGCCCGACGTGATTACCGCATAGGGTTCGCTTGCTCAGCGTGACGCCTGGGTTTGCCTGCTTCTGCAGCACTGGAATACTCGAAAGGCTATTCTGAATATATGGATAACAAGTCTATTAATGGCTCGCCTATTGAATATGCATGTATTGACGCCGGTCAATATTGGCGCTCTGGGTGGCCGCGCGTAGCCGACGCGCAAACACCAATCAGCGGTGCGCCAGCGCTACGGCGCGCGTAGCGGCCTACGCCGTAGTCCGCCGGCCGACGAAATAGAGTTTAGTCAAATAAATGTGCTTTGAACTTTCATCCTACACACCGATGCGATGGAAATACGTTACCGTATTTCTTCCGACCATTTTTAACCAAAAACAATAATATAGTTATTCTAAAACACGCAATAGCTAATAATTTGGCTATTTTGAAATTAGGAACTAAATGTATATCTTTGTTTGTTTCAAATGTTTCAAATCATTCTCACAAGTAAGAATATCGCAGTTTAGCGCATAAACTAAGTGCACGCGCTTATCTTTACAACATTGGTCCTCAGAGACTAATCAGATTTTCATTTTATGGTGATTCCTCAAGAAACTGTGTCATGTTCAGATATGCGTGATCGCTCCCGCCTGACTGCTATATGATAGCCGCCGGGGAGCTCCCGCCGCCTTGCTCAGCATCACGTGCGGACCACGGCTCCCACTCCACCATCACGGATAAAGTGGATTTTTGGCCGGTTTTGGAAACACAAATAAATACAAACTTGGAGCAAAATTGTGCTCCACGTTTTTATTTATTTGTGTTTATAATCTTGTATGTTGATAATCTTAGAGAGAGACATTCTCGACCTGACAAGTGGACGTCACTGGAACGATGTTCTCATTTATTTACTTGTTTTGTAAAACATGAGTACAGTATGAAGGTGTTATCATTAATTAATAAGTGATGGCCACATGTTTTGCCCTTTATGGCGTACAAAATTAGTCTGCAAGTCTGATTTTATACCCTGTTGATGACATGGGACTTAAAAATAACTAGCGAAACGTGGGTGTACTCATAATAGGTACACTTTTGCCTAAACCTTCGGGCATAATAAGTGTGATTTTATGTGTGATGACACAACGCAACAGAGCTTACAGAGCCGACTGTTTACTTAATCTATAAACTCGTTGTTCATTTTGTAAATATTACAAGTATAAAGTCGTGATGGCCCAGTGGGACGACACCTGCCTTCGTGCATTAGTTTGTTTGTTCGAGCGAGGGGCCAGTACCAGGAAAGTTGAACTTATACAAATTATTAATACAAGTTTGAAATCGTCAATCCATAATTAGGTGTTTTGTTTTGAATTTATAGTAAATTAAACCGTTCCGAGTAACAACACAATATATGAACGAAACAATGGTTTGGTTAACTAGCCACGTCGAAGCTGCAGTAGCGACGACTCGCAGTACAGCAGCGACGTTTCACATTGTAAACCGTACAGTTTCACTGAACAAAGGTTTATATGTGTTCCAGCAGTTTATTTAGTTGCGCTTACCGCTCGTACCCACGCCGCGGAACGCAACGTACTTCATTTTAAAACAAAAAGAAAGAATTATATTCTGCTTCCATTGCCGCTCCGTGCTAATAAACTTAGCTCCTTGGCCGCCGCCCGCTCCGCTCCGCAACGCGCGGCACCGCTCGACACCGCTGCGCTCCGCATGGGGCGCACAACGCGAGGGCCGCGCTCGGCGGTGTTGTCGATTCAATTCTTCCTCCTTTGTTGTGTAATCGAATTACTCTTGTTTAGCCAGCGCGGTGGCCGTAATTAAATAAAAACAAGAAGAAAGGACCGCACGTGAGCCCCACATGTGAGGCACGACTAATGAATGAGCTATATTTAGGTTACACTAGAAATTACTTGACAATTCTTAAGCATCAATAAGCTAGTATCGCTAATCGTCGCATGCGCAGTTTCCCTATTTATCAAACAGTATACTATTACGATGTGAAAATGAGCCTCATACCAAATGTTACATAGTTCTGTTGCTAAACCACCGTAATGAACGAGTCTTAGTACTCCATCAGTCGCATCACTGGCGCAGTGTGTGGCGAGTGTCGCGCCGGCCGCGTGACAAATATCCCAGATTATCCGCGACTGCTACCGACGCGCGGCGACGCCCGGCGCCTACTCACTATTATCCGTGTCACACCACTAAGGAAATGTTTCCAACGCCGTACAAATAGAGCGGTCGGCTTACGTCGGGGCGCGGCTGACGAATTGAGTTTTTTAAACAGACTCCCAAAAGAAGTTCGTGATTTGGCTTACACGACGTTCGTGTGTAAGTGGGGCGAGCCTAAGTGGGGTTACAGTGGGGCACAGTTTGTCCCATCTTTGTCAAGTGAAGTTGACTTCCAACATGGTCAACGCTTTGAGCAGTGTTCAGTCCGCGAGGATGCAGTTGAGAATGCGGCTCCGGGGGACACTAATTAACGTAATCGTAGCCGTTGTTACGTTAATTATGTTGTAACATTGCAAGACCGTGTTCATATACATTGACGTGTGTACTAAGCGAACTAAGTAATGTAATCTACAAATTAAATATAAATGTTTAGGTACTTAGTGAGTGTGGCTCCGCACAACTACATCGTCTTTTTGTTCCATCGTTTGTGTTCCAATTAATCATCCAAAATGATGCGCCAAAATCAGACCGTCCGCTCACAGCCGACAATCTCTGTTCGTTTGTTAAAAAAGTTAGTCGTATAGATGTTATAGAAGTAATGAGCTGATTGTGTCAACACACATCTAATACTTTCAGGTACAAGCTATTTTAGTTTTCTCGTTTGCTAGATTCTGAATTAATTGAGCTGATATGTTTTTTTTTTTTTATTTATTATTTATTTATTTGGCTCACCAACAATTGAATACACTGATACAAAGATATGAGACACATGCAATATACTTATAGACTAGTGTACCAATCTCTTACAGGCGAGCACATCATGCATTACTATTGCCGTTGGTAAATGGGCACCTACTTAAAAATAAGATGAGTTCTTATACTCATCATTTTGATACATAGACATTAATAACTTATTAAACTCAAGCCTAAAAATCCCCGTATCCATTGGTTTGAGCTATAATAAGTCCGTCACTCACTAATTCGCTTTCTACCCCTGCTGTACATAGTAATAGTATAAAATCTTGACTACAAATCAAACAGTGGTATTGTGTCTTTCTGACATATTTTTGCTGGATGAAACACTCAGGTAAAGCTTGGTCAGCAATCGCAGTTTTATTTCTAACCAAACCATGATTTACGAGAGATAATCTTATTGTTCATTGTGGTTCGTAGCAGTCATTCTCACTCCGGCAGTGTCTGCGTAGCACATGAACGCGTAGCGACATCACACGTCATACATATCTCGTAGCCTCGTAGCATGCGTAGCGCGTAGCGCATACATTTGGGAGCATCATCCGAACGTACATAGAATATTATGTTAGTATCTGAAAATCACGAAGGAAAGTGGATTATAAAAAGTTCATAATTCTACTTTCTGAGCTTATGATCGCGATATTGATACCCAGAATATATTTTATATTTAAATGCTGTCCCCTTATTTCGCAGAAATTTTATAGAATTTCGTTTCGCAGAATAACATAACATCATAACATCACGCCTGTAATCCCCGAAGGGTTAGGCAGAGGTGTACCCATTAGTACACCCACATTTCGCCAGTTATGTTTTTTTTTTTTTTTTTTTTTAGTCCCATATAATAGGGGGCGAGCCTATTGCCATCAACCGGGCACAAAATTTAGTTTCGCAGAATATTATTCATATAATATCGGTTCTTGTATTTTTATTTCGTTAAGACTATTTACTTGAGTGAAACATGTTCCGCAGATACACCTTTCAAAGAATTTTATATCACATGTTTTATTTCATAAACAGTACAATATTTTTATGAATAATGTTTGTTCTGTGTATATTTAATGGAATTTTATTTCAACGAACGAAACGAAATGTAAAAATAAAAGGTAAATATGATTAATTAAATATTAGTAATTATTATCAATCATTATTAATAACTTGGAGCTCCCCGACTCGGGCTGGTTATGTCCGAAGGGCATGGCGGGGTCTAGTGAGCGAGCGATGCAAGCTAACTTAGACCCCGCGAACCCAGGCCCAAGAGTCTATAAAAGCGTATTGGTTTTAACAAAAAACAAAATACTATATACATGATTGTATACCTATATAAAAAATTTATGTACAGTCAACAAAAGAGACAGTTGTCTAGGGTCGTCGATATAGTTGAAGTTTTCTTACAAAAACGATGGATGTCTTAGATTGAATCTTCACTTAATTAATTTACTGTTTATTATCCACTTTTTAAATTTAATTATATTTGAAAACATCCATCGATTTCTAAGAAAACTTCACCTATATCTGGCGACCCTGCATACCTATCTGTTTGTTGACTGTACATATTCGGTCTATATGTCATATTCATATGTAATTTCTAAGTTTATCTTAGACATCACTGACATCGTTCCGTGCCTCAGAATGCACGTTAAGCCGTTGGTCCCGGCTGTCATACAAAGATCTTTGACAGTCGCTACGGGTCGTCAGAAGCCCGAAAGTCTAGTACTAGTTGGTACTAGTCTTACCAAAGGGTATCGTATTACCCAGTTACTGGGTTGTAGAGGTCAGATAGGCAGTCGCTCCATGCAAAATACTGGTATTGCTGCATCCGGGAAGCCGACCCCAACATAATTGGGAAAAGGCTAGTCTGACGGTGGACTTAAAACATAACTGGCGAAAACTGGGTGTACTAATGGCTACCTAACTTCCTCTGCCTAATCCTTCTGAGATTACAGGCGTGAAATGAAGATGTTATGATATTCGGTCTGATTTCAAAGTTCTGTATTATGACGTTAGCTGCTAATAACTTTGTTAAATAACTGCAATGTGTGTCAGAACAAAATGTTCAGACACACATGTTTTTAATTTGTTACTGCTTTTTTTAAACAAATACGACTTTATTTTGACTATGAAAACTCGCTGTTTGTTATAGTGCGCAACGTTCCGCACGCAAAGCGATGTGTTCCCAGATGTATCCCACAGTACTAAGGTCATGAGGGTATTCAAGTTTACTCAGAATATTTTAAACTTTTTTTTTTTAAGTCCTAAACAGAAAGTTGTAACTTTGACCCACCGTGCCTCTGCAGTCGGAAGGTTCTAGCTAAGCTATGGGACAAAACAAAAATAAATCGCAATGATGAAAAAACATGTAACTTATAGCTTAGTGGAGTGTCATTTTGCATCCTTTACAAGCAACAAGAACAATGTTACTAGGATTTTGTACAAACTTGATAGAAAAGAGCTCGTTCTTCTCCACGGAGACCTGCCTACGTTTTGGAACGAGCAATTAACTTCAACCTTCTGGCTGACGGACACTGATAATTCAAAAGTGCCTGTAAATGGTTTAATTGAATAAATACTTTGACTTTGAGTGTTACTCGGGCCGTGACGTCATCATACGCGACTATGTTTTTAATTTGTTTCATTAATAGCTTGTTATGTTGGTACTAGAACCGGCTCACTGTACTCGTCAAACAATAAGTCTACTCTATTTTGGCACTCCAGCTTCAACTACGTATTTCATTCAAAATTGGTAATATTAATTAAAACTTTGACTTAAAATTATGCGAGATTACAAGTTAATAAGCTCGCGTGCTGGCAGAAGGCTAGCACGTACAGCGCGGATGTGACTAATGGACGAACCAACTTGACCTATTATTATCATAATTCTGTTTTATTTTGCTATCTGTGACGTACACAAAGAAATTGCATGTGACCAATAAGCAGCTAATGAGAGCTTCCACACACTCGCACGCCGCGCGATACTCTCGCACGTTACTCAGCGTAATGACGTTAACTGGTGCTAATGGAACTACGCACTCGACACCTCCCGAGTGTTGCGCCACCAGCCGCAGGCGACGCGTGCTGCAGCGCGCACGTAGCCGCACTCACACCGTCGTGGATAGTTTTAATTAGTTTTAAAATGAAACTGCTTTGAGCAACTTTAAGCATAAAGTTAATGAGCCAAACTCTGCGGCGTTCATGTGTACACACAGAATGTATCGAACAGACATTACTACATTGTTATTATTTGTAAAAATTCTTGAAAAGGAAGGATAAAGTTGTTCTGTCTCTTTTTTGTACGAACGTCTTAGCATCCTCGGTGTAAGGCCCGGACACGGTGTAGTGGTGCCGCCGGCAGTGGGCGGGCTGCCAGAACATAAAACATTCATCAAGCGCCGGTTCGTTAGTCACAAAGTGTTGCCATCAAAAAGCAATGAAATTATAAGAGCGATGAACAAATTGGAAAACTATTATGTGTCCGTCAGCCTCGTTATTTACTGAGCAATTTGGCGAATGGAATTAACTCGGACGCGAGTTGCACAACCGCCCTCCAATTTGCCGCTTTCGGCGTTGTTCCACTGTGCACTGCGCACTGTGCACTGTTGTCATTGACCCGGAAAAGCGCCACTCATGAATATTCGTAGTCGTCGCTCGCCCTTTTATCATTTTGATTGTAACAAGGTATAAGATTAAATTATAAAAAAGCTCGCTCGTGAAATGAATCCGCGCGGTGCGTGACTCGAATGTGGGAGAACGTTGCGGCGGGCGCCGGCGGCCGGGCGCAGAAGGCGCACGCACACGCGTAAACGACACGCAACCACACGCAACGTGCGTCTGACACACACGTGTGCCGAACAATCTACAGTATAGGATAATCAGAAACAGCACGAAAACTGTGAAGAACAATGTCTTGCTTCAGAAGATATTCTATAGATAGCATGCAGTGATGAAAGAGGTTTGTCATTATTCTGTTTCAAATAATACTTAAGCGACGAATAATGGGCGAGGTCGTTAAAATAAAGAAAAAAATAAATAAAATATGCGTATCGAGCGGACCTTCTGTTTGTTCGTGTCGTCTAGTATCAACCCCTGGGCGCCGCACCTCCCCTGCTCTGCCCCGCTCTCCCCTGGCCGCTGTTAGCCTGTTTAGCATACACAGGTGCCAGGTGACCTTCGCATATTATCCTGTTCGTGTTTTACAAACAAAGTTTTAGGTAAAGTTATAATTTGACCATGCCGTGCACTGATAACCACTAAGTACCTAATAACGTAGATACAAGATCTAATTGAACGCTTACGGGCCCTTACATACGTACAGCTGCTATCTGACAAATTCAATTTAATTTTATCGTTCAATGCGGTAACGATAGAAAAAGGTTAATATAATACATTAAATATATTTCCCTTGGCCAGGAAAACGCATCAATAGAACTGAAACACTCAAATATCTAATCAGAGGTGATTCTAAATCGTTAACCTACAAAAGAGCGGGCCGCTAACAATCGACCCGTATTTTATGATCACTTTTACATGGTGCATCGTATATAACGTAGTCCATTGACGGATCTTGGAATCTTGTGCTGCCGAGCAGTGATGAACTAAAAGTCCATTTTGCTTGTATTCTCTGAGCTCATGGCGAACGATATCAAAGGACGCGCTTTAATGCGCAATCGGTCACGCATCGCTCGTGTCGGTGATGTCTGCGGCGGCCCCGCGTCACAGCGCGGCGTGTCGCCAGCAGCACACGCCGCTTTGATATGGAGCCAGCGCTGTCGGGACTACGCATCGTTAAACCAACTATTTTGCTGTTCTGCTAGATCAGTCAGATTCGTTGAAACCACTATGATCTTATGTTAAATAATTTTTTTTTATGTATATAACGTATTCTTATTCAAAGTTACATTAGCGATTGTTCGTACAGACGCCTTTAACTATCGGCATTAAAAATCAAGTGCACGAAAAAAGATTCCGCGTAAAAAATACCGTACAGTGGTTGTGGAAACAGGATTATTTCAAAATGATTTACTTATTTGAGGTAATCAACAGCATTCATAATAAGTAATTAGTGTCGTCGTAATTTGAATGTTACACAAGAACAACTAAATTACGATAACTTGTGTTAAGTACGTCGATATAAGCTTCTATAGTTAGATTATCTGATTGTTTGGTGTAGCTTGGTAGTGTGGCTCTCCGACGCTCAACTGGACCTGCGGTACACCAGTCTTGTCGTGTTGAGCCGAAGTGTCGCGACTAGTTACTATTACCTATCTTCAGCACAATGCCTGCCACCTTTCACGCGCGAATACATAGTAAGGAAACAGGGTTCCTAAACAGAAAGTAAATGTAGCAGTAGCAGCAGCTTGTTTCTCCTGGACGGGTCAATGCGCACGAGCTGCCCGCCAGCAGGGCGTGCTCCTGCTGAGCCGACCGGCCGCGGCTGCTCCGCGCCCTATATCTTACTTATAGCCACGGTTTTGTGAACTTTCTAACTTTGTGGCTAAAATGCGAGTGATCCTCTCTCCTACTTTAGTCCGATGTTCGCACAGGTTGCGGTAGTTGCCTGAACTATAATAATGTAGTGTGAGTGTAGTACACGGCAGTGCGTGTAACGAATGGTCCATTACCACGATGTATTGTCTGTGGCCGGCGGCGGCGGCAGGTGCTGGCCACACTTCGGCACTCGTGACCTGAATGACTAGCGCCCTATTATTCATTTCACCTTCGCTTAGGTACCTACTCTGTCTATAACTAGCGAACCCCATCGGGGCCGCTCGGCTATTTCCGGATCAAGTCGCGAAAATAATTTTGTGTTCAATGTTTTACTAAGACAGTGATCACCAACATTAAATCAACCGTTCAAACCGTTTATGCATTTCAATAGTAGTCTATGTCAATTCTGAGGGAAATAATTAATGAGTGATTTTTAATCGTTTAATTAATTGTTGATGAATACACGCGAGTATTGCGTACGTACGCATTTCACACGTATTTATCGCCTTGTGTGTGCACGCCTTTACACTCCTCTGGGAAGCAGTGTAAATTAAAGTAATGTCATTGTTTGCCTTTATTTTGTAACGTTTTTGATTTCCACGTTGGTCTCGTGATCGGGAGTGCGACAGCTGAGTGTGGGGTCCTGGGTGTGATTCCCAAGTCGGACAAAGAGTTATCGAGCTTTTCCATTAGTTTCTCAGTAGCGACTTGGAGTTTACAAGTTGATGGTGAGATACCCCCGTGCCTCTAAAAACACACAAAACCATTATGAGAGTGAGAGCTTATGTTGCTACGTTGCTGTGTTTGCGCATATTCTAGTGCACTGTGACATCGCCTGTGTACTGGGCTAGGCTCCATTGAGATTGGCCGCCATTACAGTTTTTCGTTATGTATATATAATAGTCCTTTTAGGCGCCGATAGTAATGCGTCAAGCTTACAAAAATAAATGTAATGGAAAATGACTTATTAGGATAAATTAGTTCTCTCTCACATTGAGTGGTGATAAATTGTACTTGAACTTACTTCCGTCACCTATTTAACTTACCTTCATTACTTATATTTAGAGTTCCTCCGGCGGGTGCCGCGCGAGTGGGCCGCCAGTCGCCGGCCGGCCGATACGGCCTCTGATACATACATAAACTCACGCCTTTTTCCCATGGGGGTAGGCAGAAACGATCCTCGCATACTCCTTTTGCCTCATCTACGTTCATACATCTCGTCATACAAGCACGCCGGTTACGAGTACTCCGCACCTGACCTTTCTGAAGGACCTCACCAATAAGGGCAGTGTAGGTCTTCCTAGGGCGAACCCTCCCGGCGTTGGCCTCTGATAATGTTCTAATAAAGGGAAATTTATAGTGAAGCTGCATCAGAGCACTCGGCTCCCGGCGACCGCTCCATCGGACGGGCACCGGTACTAAATAATACTTTGAGATTCATCCTAAATTAAATGTTGTAAACATTATGATATTTAATCCTCAAAAGTAAAATGACTGGCTCTTCTCACATTATTATACATACAACACAAGTACGGATCTACTTATTCTGTTGCTAACAATAACTCCAAAGTGCAATAAAATTCATGAATAGAACAGAGAGCTGTCTTCCGTTACCTAGAGTGTCGATTGAGTTTCTTGTCCGATGGTCCCCGTAGGAGCCTACTCTTTAGAACGAGCTATCGCTAGATATTGACCGAGAAACTGGCCGATTGTTTGGCAATTCAAAGGTTATAAAATGAAATGATTATTTGTCGCAGTTGTCCTCTGTTGAAGATTGTGTAATGATTTGCTCCGGTTAGCAGGAGGGGAAGCATGTCCGCCGCGCGTCTCCGTGCTCGCGGGCTGCTCGCTAATGAACTGGCTCCCGCGGCGCGCCACTGTTCCTAATTTATTACTGCGCCGTCGTGAGTGGGACCGCAACCGTCGATAAGCGAACATTGTTGTTATAGATGCCTTCCTGCGACCAGCCGATAGCGGAGTGAGGCTAAAGGCGACCATTGCGCAACATGGCGCTACTTCACGTGAGCCTATCATGTACTAATGGTTTTTGGCTGCCCAACTGTAAAGTATGACCATACCTGTAAACGGTTTTCATTAAAACAGTGGATCTATGTTGTCCATAATAACGAATTTATTATTATTACTAAGAATATAATTAACTAAGCGCTCCTTTCCTTTTAGCCGGTAGGCTATTTAAACAAATGAAACCGCTGTGGCACGACACCTACGGCTTGGCCGTGCGAATACAATGTTTAACTTGTAGTAATATGCTACGGCAGCATACACAATGTTGCCACGCGACTGGGCTCGGAGTGGAGCAGCGCGGCCCGACTCGGCCCGCCCGATCGCCCCAATAGAAACATCGCTGGTTTAATTGCCCCCTAGATACGATCTGACAGACGATTTACTAAACTAATCACCCTTTTACGTAAATACTCGCGCTCTATATTTCATGCGCAATCCGGTGAATGTATTTATTTTGTTTGAAAAATATTCCGAATGTTATCAGATTAGCAGGCCATAGAGATTATAGTGAAAGTCATTTTATAATGACTGCACGTAGGTAGTGCCTGCTATGTACGAGTATGTTGTATCGAAATGTTTTATTGTTGTTATATTACACGGAGTGCAACAAGATACATCACATAGCCGTATAATTTCGCAAACTGTGCATCAATCTAAGTAACAATGAGCAGTACTTGTACTGGGTCTGAAATCCAAAGAATTTTGACCTTCATGACCTCGGGAATTAGAAGGTTCCCAGGTATTTATTTATTTAAACTTTATGCACATGTAAAAAAAAAATACACTGTACAAAGGCGGACTTAATGCCTTTATGCCTTAGGTATGGGACATAAGAAGAAAATAATCGCAATGATGTAAAATAAATGTCACTTTTAGCATCGTTATGTGTTTTTTACACCCGTCTTATACATAATGCAAACATTTTTAGGACAATGCGCTGAGGCATAATTTAAAATTTTATCCATTATTTAGGTTTGTGGTTAAACAGATTCCCGTCTTCCCGATTTTAAGTTACGTGTCATTTTAATACTAAGTTATTTAACGGGAAACTGACTAATAAGAACCTAGATATAGTGCCTTTATGCTATCTATGAAACATCCAATTTAATTTTCTATATTACCAAAATACGAGTAAGCTAAGTATGAGGAGCGCGCAGTCGGTGCCTACCGTGTCTTAGGCTTCACGAATAAAACTGCTCGTCACTCGTCATACGTCTGTTAGATGATGCTGACGTAGCCCCCCGCGCGCCGCCCCGCGCGCCCGCCTCGCCCCGCCTGCTCCTCACCCCACCGCACCCCACCGCACACCGGCGACCACATTCAATAACTCCTACAGACCGAAAAATATGTAAGAGCAAGAGCAGCAGAACACCGCCGCCGAGCTTGTCATGAAGTATCGCTTTAAATCTTCACTTAGTCACTTGCTTTACAAATGTAAGTTCAATGGGAATGCTAGAAGAAAACGAAATACTCATTGCCTAGTGATCACTCGCTGCGCCGTAGCTCGACGCATCCTGCGCTACTTCTGATTGTGCTTATAGCTAGTTTTGCGTGGACTGTAATCTGCAGCTACTTACATTTGTTTTTGGAAATACGCCACACATCACTTCCAAGTAAACAACACTGAAAATGAAATTATTATTATCTGTAATAAGACGTCAATATTATTATGTCCCGCAAATGTCAGGTATGCACTGAATGGGCACAGTTACCGATTACACTGTCTTTGAGGCTAATGTTGATGATTTAAATAATTATAATTGTGTAAACATATTGTTGGTGTGACGTCCATTTTTTTTATTAGCGAGCTATCTGATGTGTAGCTGCACATTGCTAAAAACCTAAGAAAAATCTAATTTTGCGGCTCCTCTAGCACTTTCACCTTATGTTTTACTAACAGCGTATCGTCAGGTGTGCATCAGCAGCGCTGGCGCAGGTCGCAGGAACGTCATCGCACCTGTAACGACATCAGCGCCACGAATCAGTATCGGTGCGCTCTAAGCTGAATCTGTATATAAATAAACTTAGTACATAATGATGAGCTCCGGCAAGCGCATGTCACACGAACAGCTCTGTACGGGGTGTACAAAGATACGACACATGCCCGCTGACTACGCCTATGTAGGTACTGCTCGAGCAACTAAGCGAGTTTGTAAGTTGGGACTTTCGTCTACATTATATAAGGTATGGATCAAAACAAAACAAAAGGATTTCTAATGAACATGTAACTTTTGGCTTTATTAGGTGTCTTTCTACACCCTTTATACCTACTGCTGCTTATACTAAGAGCTGTGAAGACATGATGGCATGACAACAAGTAGGTGGGAACTTACTACTGGACTAGTCATTTGACAATGGCCTCTCTGCCACTGCAGGGCCGGAGCAGTAGCGAGCGCTCCACGTGAGCAGCCGTGACTGATGACGCGTGACATTTAAAAATATTTTAGCCAAGTCCGCCAACTTACACAAACAAAACTATAATGTTTTCTTTGAATCAGTGAATCGATTAGTATTTAATTAAATGCATTGATTGCAATGTATTGATCATTACTTCTCCCTAACATAAGGCGTTACATTGTCAACTAGCTGTCATTACGTGCCGACGTGCGGCGTATGATGCGGCGCGATCACACTTTGTGTTCGCACCGGTGCAGCGGTGTAGTCACACCAAACCTCAGCTAACGAGACGCAATAATCGTTATTTCTACAACGATATGTTGCAAGGACTCGTAAAAACTTGCGCGCAGTTAAAGTCATTAGCCTCAAGCAGAACATAATGCGAAAACATAGATGCAGCGTGTGCCGTTTTTAGAAAAACACAGCTGTGATACATAAATAGAAAGGATGTAATAAAAATGCCTTTAACCATTTGTTGTTGTGTCAACGCAGTAGTTGAGCATGATGTTGACGCAGCGCAGCACTACAGTTTAGATTAAGACGTTCAGTACTGTGAAGCCCACGCTGTTAGCCACCGATTAGCCTGACCTTCACGTCCGCGGGGCAGCGCTAGTGCAGCGACCAATAGCAATCATTTGCCGCACGAGCCGGAGGTGTTAAACTGCAATTTGTTGTAATAACTTTGAAAATACTTAAGTACTGGCTACAGTCACATTTTAAGGTTTCCATATAGTAATAATTGCTGCCTGTGTTGCTACTAAGTAGCTCAACATTATGCTTGTTTTACAGCCCAAACTTGTGAAACAAAATAATGTTTGTGCTGTCCCTTTAATAATATCTACATATTAACTTCCACTACTGAAGGCCTCGCTAAGCCTCTGAAAGCGAACAATGCTCTCACAACACATTTGACATGCAGCCAGTTCTTAGTTTGTTAAATCAGGCAATGTGTCTGCTGTTAACAATGACCGTGAAGAGGTTCACGATCTAGCGGGGGGTGGTCGATTGGACGCGGCGGCGACGCACTGCTGGCGCCAGAGGCTCGACGCAAACTGGGTAGCGTGACGTCTTCTTGAACAATGTAGACACGTCTTCAAAAAAGCAAATTCTTAAAAAGTATTTATAAATTAAGTAATTCATTATCACCTATAAGACGTTTGGAAACGCTTTTTGATTTGGCGACAAATGGTGTTAAATTGGGAAAATTAAAGTTGTAAACGTAATTGTACCTTAAAAGAATAATAAAGTTTATCTTCAGCTTCTTTCTTACGAAAATGAACCCCTCATGACAGGAACACACACACACATGCGCGGCATGCACCTGACCGCGCGCACGGAGCGGCGCCGCGTTTGATCCCGCTTCTACTAATTACGGAGCTATGTCAAAGGAATGTTCTACAGATTTGTATGCGTGATTACTTTCCAATCAGCTCAGGAGCTCAGGACGCATGCTTGGCTAAATACTCGCCATCTGGCACTCAGACTTTGATTAATTTATAATTAAAATTCTTTCATTGAGCTAAATTATTCAGTCAAGGCTAACAGTAAAAGCTGGTGACGTCCTACGAATATTTGTAGAAATATTTTGTAGTGAGAGGTGAACTTGATGGGGTTCACTAATGTTTCACCAAAACACCATTGACAAATGTTTAGTTTACAATCAACGTTTCGTATACTATTTAGTTTACAAACAACTCATTCCGCAAAAACATTTATTTAGCAAACGCTTCTCTTTACAAATGTTTTCGATGATATTTAATCATTTTTAAATTTTTCATTTAATATTTAGATCACGTTTTTACTAAATATCATTTTCTAATCCAGTCACAAAGTGATCATGATGCTGTTAGCATAATTTTATTGAATCATCTTTTTTTTTTAATCTAATCTAACTAGGTATATATTCAGTTTCGAGAAGCCTACTTAAAATAACACTTTTTTATTAGTCAATACGTATGTAATATTAATATTGTTTGTCATATAATACGTTATTACACAAAGCTAGTATATCATATAACTGTTACCATAAATGAATTATTTTGCAAACTTGTTGATGTAAATCATATTTTTTAGGGAGTGACTGCGGTGATGACGGATAATATGAACTTATATGCCTTTAAATCAACTAACGCTTGGGTGGACGCAACCAACTGTCTGACTTCTTATGAGGAAGACTAACTAAGGAAGAATAGGTGAAGCAGTACACTTATGAAATTGCTGTGTATTTAAACTAAAATTGTTATGCAACAAACAAACTCAATATCTTATCGCTGGCTAATTCTTATTTTACCTACTGACTTGTAAAGTAACGTAGACGATGCGCATGCGACCGCTCGCAGCAGGTAGGCCGCGCGGGTCATCTCCTCTCGCTTCTATTCGGTACTGTACGGCTCACGGGTACACCATGCTTTGTACACAACGTGTCAGATAAATACAAGCAGATGCACTCACAAGCGAGCTTCGTTGATGTTCCGTGCACGGCGTGCTAGCAGTTGTTCCTCTGCATGTTTCCACGCTGCTCCTCGCTCCTCGCGCCCGCGACGTCGTGTCGCACAGGTCGGCGGCACGATCCGGGTAAACACTACACAGGTCTTTGCGGAACAATGGTAACTGAAGCCAATGCACTCTCGCTTTATTTCTTTACACAAACCAGTATGTGTTTTGTAAAGAAATAAGCTTTAACAATTTCAGTCGGACAGTACAACACGGTCCTACCAAAGCTAGGGGAGTGTTCAAATGTTCTTCTAACAAATAATATCAAAGGCAAGTTTGCACCTGATCGCGATCCTGCTGAGTTTCTCAACTTATTTAACTTTATGAAAAATCTCATTGGTCTGTACAATTTTCTATAATGTACAAGTTAATTGACGATCGCCACCTCGGTGACTGACGGCGACAGACGTATTTCATGAGATTATGATTATTATTTATATTTAATTAAGATTTTTTATAAGTGGGCGATTTCCGAATTCGAAATTGTGCTACCGCGGAATTGTTTGGAATATCTTTTGCCACGATAAGATGAGGAGCTCGTGGCTAAGTAATAACAGCCGCACGGGTCATTTCCGTCAGGTTAAGCTACCCTTGCCGGGGTTGGTCCGTGGATGGGTGACCATCTTTACATACCGAGACTCCTCCGTGCCTCGGAAAGCACGTTAAGCCGTTGGTCCCGGCTGTCATACGTGGATCTTTGACAGTCGTTACGGGTCGTCAGAAGCCCGAAAGTCTGACAACCAGTCTTACCTAGGGGTATCATATTACCCAGTTACTGGGTTGTGGGGGTCAGATAGGCAGTCGCTCCATGTAAAATACTGGTATTCAGCTGCATCCCGTTAGACTGGAAGCCGTCCCCAACATAGTTGGGAAAAGGCTAGGCAGATGATGATGATGATGATCTTTTGCCACGATACATCTAATGTTTAAATAATTACGCAACACACGCCGCGGAAGCTCTGAAGCATCCATTTACAAATGTAAAGTGTTTAAATTAAAAATTATAAGAAAAAAATAAGTTTTTAATAACTAGCTTCTATTACCTGTTATTAAAAAGCACAAAAAAAAACTAAATAATAATAAATTAATTCATAATAAATACTAAATAATTTAATCCTAACTAATATTATAAATGCGAAAGTAAGTTTGTTTGTTTGTTTGCTACCATTTTACGCCTAAACCACTGAACCGATCATCCAGAAATTTTGCATATACGTTGCCAGGTGTACAGGGACGAACATAGGGTACCTTTAATCCCGAAAAAAAGTACTGTTCCCGAGGGAAATCACAATAACGTCCTTATGACAGTAGATGGCGCCACGTGTCTATCGAATCATGATCAAATTTTAAGTTTAAGCATGTAATACATTATGAGTCTTGACTGTCGATAGACCAGTTTCAAGTAAACAACCTAGGAGTACGAAAGTTGTTTGCTTAATAATTTTTCATGCCCAAAACCGCTGAAGAGTATCCTGACATTTTGCATAAAGTGGCTTCCAGACGGACGGACTAGCGGTTACGGCAAACCGCAGGCCACGGCTCCAAACGCTCCAAAAACACACCACCGCGGTGACAGTGGCGGCCTGAAGTGTCATTAGCGTGGTGATTGTGCTACAATCGGACGTCAGTCAATATGGCTAACCGTAACGTTGTCTTATTACTCTCTTGACTCATTAGTCCTCTCAGCAGATAAGAAAAAAGGTAGGAAAACCGTTTATTTAAACACTTGAGGTGTGAGGTAGAGATAAACTACAGTAACATGATGCGCCCTTCCACAATTCAAAACGTTTGAAAGTATTTTTAATAGTATTCAAAATACTCACAACGCATGTGTGCGTATTGAGACGGCTCTCGAGACAAAAACAAATCAGCGATTTGTTGTCCGACTAGCGGCGTCAAAAATTACTCATTATTATTAGTATGGCGCTGCACTGAAATTCTCTATGAAAATGAGAGGTACGTCGTCTTGCGCGGTCGGCTATTTATGATTAGTTGACAAAAAATATCCTAGCCTGCTACTGAAGACGATTACTCACAGTCTTTCATACGAATGTGACTACACACATTGAAATGATAATATGGAGGGAAGCGTCAAGGTATAATAGTTTATCTCTACCTATATTATCATTAGCGTCGCATATTACTCTTAGGAATAGAGATGTGTGAGTTAAATTTAAATTATTATTTAAATTCAACTATTCCTATTACAATTTCCATATTTGGCGTCATTTTACAAAGCAGTACACGCGGCCGTTTGTTAAAATTTGCAATTGACGCGGCCGCCACAACATTTCGCGTTTGTCTGTGACCCACTTTATATACGTTGTCAGGGATACAGAAAAACTGCGTAACTGACACTGTCATCACTGACACTGACAGGTGTAAACGCATTCATAGAGGATGCATGGAAGAATAAAGGTGAACTTATAACTACGCTCTGTCAATGAAGCATACTCTGCGATTACTCCGCTAATTGTAAATTGATTTGAATGATTCTTTTTTTGTATATTTTTTCGAATTGGTTCCAAATAAATACTGTCATGATCTGATGATGAACTTCGGAGATATGGAAAGGAAACTCCTCATAAGATCACAGCGCAGAACTGTCTTAACAGTAAAATTGCTTTGTTTAATGCGTGTAGTCGATGATTGACTGAAGGAAGAGGTTAGTTGCTAAACTAACCGTGACCTATGTCGATGTATGTAGACAACAGTTTTTCAACGGCAAAGTTCAGTTTGTCCCTCAGTACTGTTTATTTTTTCGTTAGAGGTATTTCCGGTGTGTTTTAATGAGGGTAGGTAGGTTACGTTTTTCAATTTTAGAATATCTCACAGGTCCAACTCACAACCAAAAGCTCATTGCGAGCCCGAGCAAAAATTACTGCTCAATCCTCGGAATCTTCCGTTCATGCCGCATTAAGAAGGCAAGCACAACCGGAGCGACAAGTAAATTTGAGAGCTGATGAGACATTTTCTTAAAGCCAGGAAAGACTAGAGAGCCAAGCCGTTCGCCCTCCAAGCTTCTCAGAGAGTGACTGAAACGCCCTTTTAAACGCAATTGCTTTTGGAGGAACAAGCCGAAAGCCAGAGAGCTGTAAGAGCAACTGAGACGCCTTTTCAATCAAACACAACTTCGTCTCAGAGAACAAGCTCAGCCATTACAGCGACAGAAACTCTAAAATAGTCGCAGGTGAGAAGGACCTCTCTTGCAGAAATGCAAACTGAACGCCGACGGACTTTTATGAGTCACAGTCTGTTGGTCTGTAGGTATTTAATAATTCTGGATCTGGCCGAACAACAAGCCGAGTACAGCCCGAATTGATTGTCAAATTCTAAACAAACGCGGGCGAAGCCGCGGGTAAAAGCTAGTTCATAATAAATTAAATTAATTAAGAAATGATCTGGTAACAAACAGTAACTAAACAACACAACCCCATCGAGTTTTGGCCTGTTTTTTTCGTCTTGAAGAGTATTTTGATCCTAGATGATACCCAGGGTCTGATGATGGAGCTGGAAGGTGGCCATAAGAACTCCGTCATATGATCCACCTTCGAGCTCCATCATCAGATCAGCTTCATGTCATAATAATATTTAAATGTTCCACGATGACGACATGCATGCAAAATTTCAGCTCAATCGGAACTCGGGAAGTGAATCAAATTTAGCTTTCAAGTTGTGATGACAAACACACAAGTGAAACTAAATAAAAGCTAGTAAAAACACCTTAGGTGTAATTATAAAATGAGATACAGCCGACAATGGTTGGTAATGTCACTGAACAGGGGCACTTGTACTTGTTCAGCGACATTAACATAAAGCGCGCTAATGTGACGGTAACAGCAGGCGCAGACGGACGGCCTCACGAGCGGCTCCTAATGAACTGTTACAGAGCATTCACCTCCGTCACCGGCGCATCGCTTACGGCCTCGTTTTCTTGGTTTCCTTTACTAATTACAGCAATAATGAAGCGGGAATTAACTAACTAGGTACGTATATACCTATGCGCTATCCATATAATGCCAGAAACTGCGAATATTTTATAGTTTTAAAATTACTTCCCTTGGAGGCCAGGGGCGGCTCTAATCATTATGGAATCAATAACAGTATCATAATGTCAGACTTACGCACGAGCAACGCGGATCAAATCAAAAAGTTTATCGTAACGCACTTTCCATAACAAAACAATACCATATAATAACTTTTTTTTTCTTCAACTTCGACATTGAGGTATATCGATGAACTGGGCATTGTTGTCTAAATGTATGCAGATATACAGACAAGTAGGTAGGTAGTACGTATAGCAAGACCATAGATGCAGTGCCATGGATGATGATGATCGAGGGATAACAATATTACCTTTATTGAAAAATAAAAGTTAATTGAGTTCTGATAAAGTAGTATATGAAACTGTACACAACTTGGAATTAAAACACTCGTTTAAACTATGCACCGCTCGTTCGGCTCTATTCTAAAAACCCACTCGTGTACTGATAGCCCCTGTTATGCAACAGCATAACAGGGGCTATCAGATAATAAATTATCAGATAATAAATTATCACGAAAATATATATTATGAAACTAGCTTCGGTAAGTTTATTGAATGTTGTTTCTCCATACAAACTTTGGACCCCCATTTCATCCCTTGGTCGCGATGCGCTAGGAAGGATTTTCCAAAATTCACTTCGGATTTTGGAAAATTCTTCTTAGCGCATGCCCAAGTACGTCATAATAACTACCTGCGTGCCAAACCGTTCAGTGGTTTGAGCTGTGCGGTGATAGATCAGTTAGTCAGTAACGGCTGTCTTTTATATACATAATCGATATTGGCCGCTACCGACAGTTCAAGATCCCAATTACACCACCTAACGTTATTACGTTACGTGGTGTACAAACACTAGCACCACGAGCGACAAGCGCACGTGCAACCGTCCTCCACTCAAGCGTGATGACTGTCAGCAGCAACCTTCCCAGCTAATGATGTTACAGTAACACGTTCATTATAATAACAGGCGCGAGCCGAGCGGCCCGCCCCGCGCCGCGTACATTGCGGCGTGCAGCAGGGCAGCCATCAGCCGCGCCAATTCATTAGCCGCAACGCGTGATCGCTTCGATTGTGTCGCACGCAACCGACGCAATCACAGTTTACACGTCACTATTATTAATTGATGCTCCACAGCGTCAGCGCGTACAGCAGGACAACTCCATACCAAAAGGAAAATGAGATGTAAGTAAGTTCCATCGTGTGCCATATATGAGGCTTACAATTTCATAACAGGAGTTGTGAAAGAAGCGTGCGGGATATCGGACACAGCCGCTGACGAACGTACGCGCATCCGAACATAGCGTGCTGCACAGGCCTGCACTACAGCGCTCTTCGATCTAATGCCGATGTACCGTAGATGTCGGTGCGACCTGCCAACAACTGGTATCGTCCCGTGAGGAATTCCATTAAACTTGGGCTTTGCAATTAAAAAGTCAAATTACAAACGGTGCCGAATTAATGCCGTGATTAAAATGTCACCAAACTAAGCTAACGAGCTACGCCTCTTAGTCGTAGCACTGTAGTACCGTAGCGCCGTAGCGCCGTAGCTCCGCTGTAGCGCCTCTGTGTAGCGCGTAGTGAAGAGGCCAATTCCGTAGGCTAAAAGTGTTCAAAATCCAGTCGCCATCTTATCTCGACGATAAGATAGGTTTTAGAAGAATTACCCTAGTTGCAAAGTGATATAGGTAGGAGGGTGTGGGGTAGGGAGTGCTACCTATTCGGTGAAATCACTCTCTATGCTAGGGACTGGCAGCTCACTTCACCTTCATTCGCCTAGGGATATTTTTACAGCATATAGCACTGTAGTACTGCGGCGGAATGTGTGCGCTCGGCCTAATTCAACGGCGTGCGCTACACTCCTCCATCGATTAATATTTAATTTATTCCGATGTGCTTACGATATTTTGATCTACGCTAATTTTTTGTTTAATTTTATTTCTCCTCATCGCAAGCTATGCCAACGATCCACTTTGCTTAGCATGGTTGATACACAAGAGCCTACATATAAGTCACGCAGTCAGCAGTCCTGACGCTACCGTGACGCGTAGGTACAAACACGGCACAAAGCGGCCAAGCGGGGCTCATTCCCGCCGTCCAATTTACACTATAGGTATTTTTACAACCCATGAAAAAACAACAGTTATCCTTGTTGCGAACAGCGTGAGTTATTCCCGAATTTATGGCTGACTGTTTATATTTATTAAATCCGGCTAGCACCCGCGCCCCCACCGCGCCCGCTCCGCGCCCGCACCGCGCCGCCGCGGGTCCCTACCAGGGGCCCGACACTGTTCGCTGTAGATTCTGCTTCAATCAGTCTCTGCTTGGCATCGAGTTCTGCGTCGTGGGTCACAACGTACCTATGAGTAATTACAGTAATTAAGGTTAATGATCGCTTCCGCTCAAAATCATTTTTCTTGCGTGTTTCGTGGTGTCGGTGCCGCGGCCCGCGCCCGGGAGGCGCACGGCACACGGCGACTACTCACTGAACTTCTCCGTACTGACTGCACTCTAGTACTTACTTCACTTGTAAACAGATAAAGATAAAAACTACTTAAGCGATGTTAACAATTGCTTCTATGTAGTGACTTGCTGTAACAAAGTCCAACGTTTATTTAAAATTAAAGAAATAAAAACGTTTTTAAATACAAACTTTTATTACCTGTTATTAAAAAGCACAAAAAATAGTTAAAAAATTAATTCAGATAATAAATAGTCTGGTAAGTAACACGCTTTTATTGGGAATGCTTCTTACCAGACTATTTCTTATCTGAATTTAATTTTTATTTTTTATGTTTTTTTTTTCTTTAAATTTTATTTTTAACTATTTAGTATTTAGGATGTGGAATGAAGTACGGCTTGGTTCGTATTTTATATTTAAATAACTCGCATCTATTTTATTTATTATTATGACTATTAACTTATGGTAAAATAATGTATTAATTAGCTTTCAACGAACATATTTTCCCTTTAATGGAGTTACATAATGGATATTATCTAAAACCATATCTGAAAATCCACGCGGACAAAAGCTAGTTTCAAATGAACCATCTCCAAGCGCTTCTACGTTGCCGCTAGCAGTAGTTGTTCAGAGCGCCAGGTGAGTCTGCGTGTGCCACTCAGTAGGATCCAAAGCCGAAGAACGTGCACCAACTCCATTCACCCACTCTTTACTCTTAATAATATGAGTCGATGAATCTTTTGACAGTTAGAGCTTGCAATACAGTGATGTTATGACCGCGCAGCCGGCTGCACTGCCAGCTAGCGAGCAATACGTTCATTTTATTGAAGCCTGAGTCAGCTGATTTCACTTTAGAGCTTTCCAACGCAAGCAATTTGCATTCCAGACGCAACTACAAGCTACACAATACACCGCAGGTGATCCGCTGTTATTGCTCGCTGCCCACCTGATGCCGCCCCCCTCCTCCCGGTAGGCCGGGGCAATGAGAGCAATAGTAACAGACTTGTAAATCAATCGTGTGGGCAGTGGACAGCGGTCGACGCGACTTAGTTGCAGCTCCAGCTGGTCGCAGCGCGCCGCTCAGCTGCGCGGCCACGCTCTATTACTGACGTGTACCAACCTAGGTTTCACCAAGTTTGGGACTTTCAAATTTTATGTTTTGAACCTCGAAATAGTATAACTAGCGCTAACTCTCAACAAATCTTGAACCAGGGCTGAACTGACTTACACCAATTTTAAAATTTACCAAAAAAAGACAACCGCTTTCAAAGACTTCAAAGTGTTTGGTTTGGGTTTGGTTTTGTTTGTGGTTTTGTATTGCCACCGACTTCCAAAACAACTTATTTTTCACTTTAACGTTTTTGAAGGCGGTTATCTTTTGTAAAAACTTTTCACACTACACCCCTGCATGATCCCCTACCACTGTTAATACCTACATATAGGTATGAGCTGTTCGTCGATGAGGAGTTCCATGGCGTATTCTTGAAGAGCATAATTTGTTGGCCTCAAACAAATACCTAGCCAGAAATTATATTTGATCTTTAGTACAATAACCAAATAACATTACGTGTACTATTCGTTAGTTCTAATAAAAATCAAAACCTGTAGGGGACTTCCCGTTTACTTAATGTGTCATAAGTAATCGTAAAAATCCGAAATCTGTAAAATTGTAGTTACGTCACAAAATAATTACTTTTTTGCAATTATAAACTAATTGCTCTTTAAGTTGTGTTAAATATTGAATCGTAGTACGGAACTGTTCGTGTGCGAGTCCGACTCGCACTTGGCTGGTTTTTAATCTACCAAAACAGTTTCGCAAACGTGTACAGTTCACTTGCAATGTTTCACATAATTATTATTTTTTACTTTAATTATAAGGTAACAGAACCATTTCAAATCCTTGATCCTTCTAATCAAAATCAAAACTATAACTTTAGAAACCCATCAGATTAGGGGAAGAAGGAGGAAGGGAGGAGGACGGTCATATTTAAGCACTTACAGTGGTCTCTTAGGATCAAAATCTGATTTAAAAAATACGAGAAACTCTCTTAAATTATACTTAATTACCAAGTATAAAAGTAACTTGCATTTGGAACCGTAGCGATTATTGTCACTGTATTGTATCCTTTAGTTCATCTGTGCGTGCAGCGTTGTGGGCTGCAGTATTGTCCATACGTTTTGTGTATTTCTTGTTCCTGTTCTTTAAATTGCAGCTGTTTGTTGTACCTCTTGAAAGAAAATAAATAAATAAACAAACAATAGTCTGCCTTGTTGGTCTAGTGGTCGCAAGGCGCGACTGCTGAGCATGAGGTCTTGGGTTCGATTCCCTGGTCGGGCAAAGTGTTTTTGGGTTTTTCCATCAAGAATTTCTTTGTAACAGCCTCGGAGTCTGGATTAGTGCCCGGTTGATGGCTATAGGCTTGCCCCCTATTACAAGAGACTTAAACGTTATTGGCGATATGTGGGTATACTAATGAGTACTCCTCTGCCTAACCCTTCGGGGATCACAGGTGTGATGTTATGTTTATTTTTTGTTTTTGACTTCACTATAGATGCGTGCATTATCAAATTCCTATCTAATTGCTTAGATTTTGAGAAAAACCCTTTTGTGGCAGACGGACAATTAAAATAAGTGATAGTTATTAGGCTTCTATTTTTTTCTTTTTTCGTTCAGGCACGAAAACCCTGAAAATACTAATTGACAATTATACTTTTAAAATGAATCAGTTCGACACCAACTGGACATCCTCAGTAGAATAGGTAGTATGGGGCACGAGACGCACCGGAGGCAGCGCCCGACAGCAGGCGGCCTGCGGACCTGCCGCCGACACCCGGGAGTAATATGCTTAACGGTGTGCGGCGCGTGCGGTGCGGGTGCGGCGCGGGCACGCAGCCAGCCGATACCATTTTAATATTTAAACTTCCATTTAAATGGAAGTTAAAAAAATATCTCGCTATAAATTTTCCTCTTCGGGCGCATGAATAGTTCGCATCGCCGCGGGAAATTCACATTCGAACTGGAAAAGAAATATTGTAAAGGGAATCCGTTTTAGAGCGGTGCAGCGCGGGGCGAGCGGGGCGGGGGGCGGGGGGCGACGGGGAGCGAGCCGCCGAGACCGGGTTACGTAACCCGCACACTCGAGCCGTGTAAAACTTCAACAATGACGGAAATAAATTTCTATCTGCTGCAGCAGCTATAACTTTAAATAAAGTACGCATACTTCCTCCGGCTGCTCTCTTAATATCTATTTAATTACTTGCCGCTCGCCGATGAATTATTCTCTTCATTGCCCCCTTGAGCAATTACGGCCGTAACAGTCACTGAAGCGCTCGTAAACTATTTGTACTATTAAAAAAAAAAGTATAGTGTAAAATAAAAAAAGAAACAAATTCACCTTGAAAGAAATCTTGATTATTTCAACGCTCCATTTTTTTATTTAACCTTTATGTAACAAAAGTACCTACAAAGGCGGACCTATAAAATATAACAGTCAATCTTCATCTAATTTAGCGCTGGAAGTGACCGTCGGGCATTGAAAGGTTCAGTAAAGTAAGGGCGCGACGTGTGCGCGCGAGCTGCAGCGCTAGACTGAGGCGCATCTGTTTGGCCATCCCGTAAATCATACCTTTAATATATGTATAAACACCCGCCATTACACTTGGCCGTAAATGAATGGGGTTTGGCGCCTCATACCTGGCCAAGGGGAGCAGCATGCAAACTAGTCATACCCTCTTAACTACATATCGCTCTATCAACTCTCAATCTCTGACCATGTCAGTGCACAGAACGCTCTTCAAAGCGAGGTCAGCGCTTACTTCTTTTATGTATATCTTGATTATATCGTCGCGTGTACATTAGAGCGCGCGGTGATGTGGTAACACAGCTCTGGCCTAGCGTTCTAAACAATTAGAATGGAATATGAGACCACTTTGTGCTGGTTTCGTTGCCGCTAACGTGCGCTCGACTGTACACGAGAAACATGATTGTGAGAATTACATTATGATAGCAGATAATTACATCAGGTAATTAGCGCAGCATACGACCATAACATAATATTATAATACGCGACTATAATACCCACGTGAATACCCTACTGACGTGCAATTATCTTTGAACAAAACGATGCCTACGTTTAAATGAGCGTCATGCGCACGTGTTATGTAGCGATCGTCTGCGAACTATTGTCTAGCTAAACATTTGCGCACAGTGGCGCGCGGAGACGGACCCTTTATTATGGATGCGTTTGATTTGTATCGGACGCAGTTATAGACTGAGAGATCAGGGTCTTTAAATGCAAAAGCAACTCTGTTTGTCTGTTATGCTTTCAGGACTAAACCACTGGCCCGATTTTGATGAAATTTGGTATGTTATGTTTGGACCTCAAGTAAGGATATGGGCTACTTTTTTTTCCGCGACTTCATCTTTATCCGCAATAACCGAAAATTGGGACAAAGTCGCACGCAAAAGCTAGTATAGTTTAAGGCCTTTTAGAGAATTGAAAAATCTTGAATGGTTCTTCCATTTAATAATAATCGATACTCTTTAAGGTCATAATTTAAATTGCACACGTGAACACGTCATAACCAACAGGCAGCGCCGCCGCTGTCTGCAAACATATGCATAGGTACCGCCACATTCAGCCTACAAACACATTAACACACAACACACACTACATTAATTCTAACGCCAGAAGCTTACAACGTTAAAATAGCAGTCGTCGTATTAAAATACGCGATTCATTTCCGGCGAGAGCCTCCTCTCAACCAGCCATTAAATATTTAACGTCTCTGCGCTGAGTAAAAACTGAGAGTGGGCTTAAGGCATTCATCGCGCCACCGCACCGGCCTCCGTCGCAACGCTCTGCACCGCACCTTACCGCACCGAGCCGTACCGCACCGCACCGCACACGAAAAGTCTAATGAGTCGACTAATGCGGCCGTAACATGTAGTCTCACAATAATGGAATATTGAATGCTCGCGTACATTATTCATCGACGCACAAAATTATAGTACATATATTTCACACGTTCGCGTTGCTTCAATGTTTCACTTGCGGAGACACTTTTGCTTCTTAATAATATTGAAACTGCTACACGCTGCTATACACGTACACGTACCTGTGTAGCAGTGTATACAGGTACGTAAACGACCGCAGTTTCAAATGACTCAATACGTGATGTATACACAGATCGTTATTGTTGATGTAATATTGTTAGCTACCACAAGTTACATTGAGGCGGCGGCCGAATAGACGGGGTCGCCAGCTCGTCGCGGGGCCATTGCTGCTTGCCTGTGACAGTGGTCTGCCACAGGCTGAGCACGTTCGTTGACTGTTTCACTCTATTACATTTTTATTTTGTCTCATCATATTTTTAAAAATAATACAAAAAAAAAAAAACAAATTATAATATTTAGTAAGTAATACTTAAAGCGCTGAAGTTCCTGCCTCCCACGTTTTTTTGGTCCTGTGGCAGAACCATCATAATGTAGAGATATTTATAGCAATATTATAATTATAATATTATTTTATTCCATAATTTTATAATGTCGTACTCGAATATTAATGTTGCAGTTTGAAATGGGGGAGGTCGAAGGCGGCGATGCGATGAAATAAAAGGCTATAATAATTATAGTATTACGAGCTGGAATATTTGTTTAGTTATGGGTACGTTATAATGTAGGAGCGCCACGCTATGAATTTAATATTGCTCTCTAGCCAGCGAGTGATTTAGTGCGATGTTGTGTGTTGCAAATTAAAGGGAACATTCTGTGTACAGCAAGCCGACTGAATGTGGCCGCGGCATGCGATCACCGCGGTCTTCCCCGCACCGCGTACTCCGCACCCCCATGCACCCCCTCGAACCCCCCAGAAGCTTTACTTGATTAACGTGATAAGCAAATTATACGATAATAGGTATTTTGTAAAGTAATGGCGAAAACGTCGTGGTTTGCAATCATAAACGGCTACACATGCAAATATACTTTTTAAGTTTTATTATACTAAATTAAGGAATGTGTATAACTGTTGGATTTTCCCAAAATTTAATAAATAATAAAAAGTTGGTAGCCTTTTTTGTTTAATAACACTTTACCTTCAAATGGCCATCGGCCAGTTATAAATGACTAGAAACATGTAAACATGCTGGTCATGTAAGTGTAGTTAGTAGTAGTGGCTGTGCGCGCTCGTGCATCGCATGCCGCACTTCATAACTCAAACGCTTCACAAGCGATGCTATCCGCGCGCCGCGCTCGTGTACCTGCAATAGTTGGCGACCCACCTACATGTAGACACATATTCATTCAATTTGTTTGTAAGAAACATGCAGTGCCCTCTGCACAGCTTATAAATATAAGCTCACGCTGTGATCACTCCCGAGAGAGCAGTCAGCAGCGCGAGCGGAGGGTCGGAAGAATGACTCCGTAACGTTATTGTATACCCTTTATTCATGTCGTTCCTTTCCTGTTACTGGTACCTACGTCCGATCCTCGTCTCAGGGCGAGCTGGCTCGGCCTACGCAGACTCTGATGACGGCTAAAAACAATGTTGTAACAAGTATTCTGATCAATGCCTACAAAGACATCGTTAGATATGTAGTGTGACTGACTGGCAAAAATACTAAGTACTTATCAGACGAGGCAGCTTGTCGCCGGCCGCGGCTAGTGGCGGCAGCCGTCGCGCGCCTCTACAGCGACAAAGTTGCAAGTGATGCATTGTCACATGACGCAGAAGAAAGGGACTCGAACCACTGCGCTGCAGACGATCCACGGACCGCTTTAGTTGCGACATCATACCGCATACCGCCTCTCACTATTGGCAGCTAGCCATTGTTCATTGCATTGCTGTCATTATCGTTCTACATTCAAAAGGCTGCTAACCACCACCATCGGGCCATACTCCACGAGGATCCAGACCAGGATTAGAAAGAATAGGAAGTCACAACCGCTCACTGTTCTAGTGAAGACGATCCTCATCGTTATTTCAAGACATCACGCTCCTTACAACGTGGTCGTGGTGCGCGTGTGTGCGTGCGCGCTGTGCTGTGACGTCACGCCGCACGATGTAGCACAACGTTGAGGTGGCGGACAAGTGCCAATGTGTCGCCGACGCTGCGCCAACAGATTGCGATTCTGATTGCAGTTGTAATTACAAGTCGGACCTTCCCCCCCCCCCACACACACTCACCGCGCGCCCTATTCTATCGTCATCCTCTGCCCCCACCCGCGACCTCCTCCGACGATGCGAGCCGCTTTCCGGTACCGTTATGTACATACATATCTGAAAACGTTTCCAAGTTTAAAGACTTAATCGTGTCACATTCAGAACTCAGTTTATTGATTAATATGTTTTTATTTGAGCTTTTTTATTTTCAGAACAAGGGAACAAAATATTAGGTATTTACATTTCGGTAACAAAATGAAAACCGCTCCAGTTCTTGTTAATTAAAGATCAACAGAATTAATTAATTTACATAATTGGAGAAGAATTATGTGAAAATACAAAAAAGTAGAACTAAATTGAAGTCGGAAGGAATCGGCATAGAATACATTACAATACACAGAAGAACGACAGCGCAGTGACGAGTATCGCGCGCTCGTAGCACACACTCGTAGCACACGCGCGTAGCACTTCGTAGCGCGTAGGCGCCTAACCCTTTTCTCCTTCCTGTCCTTTTCTTCTACGTTTGTTTTGTACTATAAAAAATAAAATTAAAAGTAAAAATGAGATCTGCGCGAGAGATCCCGTTATTAATAAAGTGTTACGCGTTGATTTCATTCTCATCTGATGATGTGTAGTTTGTAAATAAATCGCTCGCAAAGTTACGGCGCATTCACACGACAACTGTCCGAATGTTCGTGCTTACCCTGGATGTTCGTAGAATCACCTCGCAGCTCCCTGGCTATGGGTCACACCGTGCAAGTGGGGAGCTGGGTATACAAGTTTGTTTGTTATAAGTATATCGTGGCACAAGAAGCTTACCCTATCTTAGCTTATCAGGTCAAGCACTGACTCTAAACATTATATCAAAGAGCGCTGCTCGACACGGTCTCAGGCCGCTTGAACCCGCCGCTCTCGCTGTGGTTCCTGCGCTTGGCTCAATCTAGCGAGTTCGCTGTGGAAACCAACACGTGGACGCTACACCAAAACATCACCTTTTTAAAACTATAGAACTTCTAATAGTCACAAGTATGAGTTTTATGTTTCACTCCTACTATGTCAAGATAAGACAAAAAGGGTATGCCTAGATAGTTTGGTCATGTCGAGAGGATGAGTGAAAGACGACTAACAAAAGGTATTTAATTATATGGCAGAGGTGTGTGGCAACGCAGGCAGGGGTCGCCCTAGGAAGACTTACACTGACCTTAATGGTGAGGTTCTTTAGAAAGGTCAGGTGCGGAGTACTCGTAACCGGCGTACTTGTATGATGAAATGTATGAACGTAGATGAGGCGAACGGAGTATGTAAGGATCGTAGCAGGAGGCATTCTGTGGTTTCTGTCTACCCCTATGGGAAAAAGGTGTGAGTTTATGTATGTATGTTCTACTATGACGTCATGAGCTTCCTCAAGCGCAACATAAATTAAAAACGCTTCACATCAAAACCTATTATTTGAACGTTTTAAGCGGCCCCTGCCTCTCCTGTTCCAACGTATCCAAAGCATTAATTCTGCATTTTACTAGTATTATAAATGCGAAAGTTTAGATGGATGGGTTTGTTGCTCAATCATGCCAGAACAGCTGAACAGATTTGGTTGAAATTGGGCACAGAGATAGATTATAGCCCACAAAAATGTACGGTTCTCGTGGGATAATATCTTAACTTTGACGCGGACAAGCGAGCGGAAGTCAGCAGGTTTATACATGACATTTAGGTGCTGGTGTTGCCAGATGACAATAACTTAAAACACGTTGAAGACAGTGAAAATCAATTGAAGTATGTTTGAATGGCGATAGGTAACCTACGCATTACAATTAATCATAAAGCGATTTGTTTTGAAAGTGCTGTTTTGTATGCAGTTGAATATAAAACTGTGTTTATATTTAACCTGCCCGCGTTATATGTAACGTGCCCCGAGCTATCGGTTTCATACGTTTAGTATAGGACTGATCACATTTGTCCCACCTCGCGTGGCGACACACGCGGTGGGTTCAGTATAAACGCAGCTTTAATCAGGGAAATAAGTTTCCTTCATACAAATATTGTGTTACAAGGAATGACAATCAAACGTTGGCGGCGCGCATCGCGCTGCGGGTCACTGTCACGCGACTCTTCCCTCACTCACGTACGTGGAAACGTGCGTCCTCTCTGAACTTCGGTTTCGAGTTGCACACAAACAAGAATCGATGGCGTCAAGCGTCCGATTCCGGGTCAACTGGCCACTCGGCGCGGCCGTACGACGCGCGGCCGCACTCATTTGCATAGCCCTGCATACGAACCATGTATCGCATAATCTTAATATTATTAGACGCACAACGCCGCCCGCATAGCTTGCACTCGTAAAGAGACGTCGTGGTTATGTTATCAGCAGCAGATGTACGGCCACTGTGCTAGTGATTGTCGACACGAACCATAATTTTTTTTTTGGAAGTGATTTTCCGTTTTGAACTTGCCATCTTGCCGCTGGGTTCAGGCATGCAAGGCGATGAACCTGCGCGCACACAGCGATATAGTCGCATGTCACTGCATATGCCATGGGCCGCTTCTGCTGTTTGAAAGAGGTATATTCTGAAATACTGCCGAGCGTAAGCCATTATCCAAATATTTATTAATTACTGCGCGGGTATCGTAATGTTGTTTGATTATTTACCTATATCTTTTGAAGAAGTGGCACAGAGTCACAACTACGCTCGGCTTGATTCCGGCAGCTGCTGAGCAACGCTCTTATCGAGTTCAATGAGAATTCAGTATTAATGAACGCCACGGAGCCCCTAATGAATATTAGACATTAATTGTCAGGAAGGAATCTAGGCCGGCTTAGAACAAGAAACCATTCGTTTGGTTCGCTTTGTCCCGACGTCTCAGCGCCGCTATATTTCACTCATAACTAATGTGTTCTGCCGCAGACTAATTATTAATGGACTGTTGTTTGTTGAGTAGCGCAGCATTATCTTGTACAGATCGTGTTGATGCGCGCGACACTTTACAATACTAATCTTTCTTATTTGTAACAGTTCACATGTGTGGGTACAGCGCACGCTGCTAACATTCGAACTATTCCTATGCTTCATGTTACCGCTTATTCTGTAATTTATTTAAGGACTTTGGAAGACTTACAGCTAAATACAATGGTGATAAATAACAGCATGATTATTTGACAGCCAATTGCAAGTCTTCACTTCTAGAGCTTGTGTAGTATAAAGTACTGTGGAACAAAGTATACACACTGCCAATAAGGCTTAAGAAATAAAATAAAAGTAAAATATGAAGGTAGATTATATCCTAAAACCTTATTAATAAAGACTTATTACTAGAATGTATGCTTCTTCCTGCATTCACATACAAATGTGTATTGTATAAAACAATAATGTAACTTACTTACGACTTGCCTAGCTTGGCGATGAGCGCGCACCGAGGAATAAAGCACTGACTGCGCATGAGCTACTCTCAACCATAAGTTAATTTAATCATTCAACTTCGCGCGAAACACTTCTACATTCGGGGTCGACGCTAGCTCAGATCATTAGAACATTAGGACCTGATATATTTTGTTATAGAGATCAGTAGCTGGAGGCTGCAGTATCAATGTGCCGTCACAACGTCAGTCCCAGAATTGGCTATACGTGAACTCCCGACGCGACGTTGGAGCACATGTCCTGTAGCTACTAAGCACTGCACATGCAGCCGCCTCCGTCCGGTAGTAAGTGTAAGCCGTCCGTGGCCCACGCGCGTGCGCACGCCGCGCTGCATTATAATTTTAGTTGGTATTAAGTTTCCCCTGCCTGGGTGCTACCGCTGTGTAAGTAACAATTATTTAATCCCAAGTGCTGAAACTCATGGCGTCATATCTGTTGTTATTAGTTTTATTGGAATCCGCGCAGGTACATGTGGCGTGTCCCGACACACGGTCGAGCCGCGCTCGCACATGTACACCGAATACCTTATGCTACATACCACACGGAGCCTGCATCCACTCTGTGATTCTGGATTGAAGTGGTTCATTCACACGTCATTGCAATGCAAGTAGTCCATAAGTATGCATCGTGCGCTGTGAGTGGTCTCCGAGAGGCTGCAGGTCGTACCGCGGCGCCCCAACTTGCGGAGGTGGGATGATTTGGGATTGATTTCGTTTCCATCCTCAATATCCGGTGCAGACGGGTGGCTTCGATAAAAACTAAATTTATTCCGGAATTCTCGGAAGCCCGCCCGCCCTCGCTTCGGCCGCTGCCGCATCCGCCTGACGCCGCCCGTTCATGTCAGGGCATGACGCTGACCAAGTCCACTTCGCGATATAAAATGTAGTAAAGGAATTCACTCTTACTCGTTGACATACTTAGAAGATACTAGGGAGGTTGTGCTGCATCGACGTTGTGCCGTACTCTCATCTGGTACGATTAGGTAGTCGATACTGTTGACAGATTTATTAATAGCAGCGACGTACCTAATGACATAATCACGATTAATGCTGCAAAGAAAATATTAGAAAGCACCTATAAAAGCGGCTCGTAGCATCATCGTGTAATTAATTAGATCTGGATCCTGCGACCGACCGCCCCCGACCTCGAGCGGAGCTGGCGGGCGGCGCTGGGCGGGCGGCGCCTCTCACATAAATCTCGTTTTTATTATTGGGTTCTCGCTCCGGAAATCGGGAATGGAAATGAACGCGACCGACCACCGGACACATGCCACGGATACTAGTCCCCTATACGCCCACCGCTACGGACTAGGACGTAATAGACATGCAACCGTTCACTTGAAGCAAGTGTGTATATCGTTAATCATTAAATAAAAATACGTAATTGATGCTAGTCCTAATTGTGTCAGCGCCAGTGCGGTTGGATGCTGAGCTGAATATAACACTCCGGTGGCGCCCCACACCGACTCTCTCGTAGTCACATGTGTATTAAATAAATATAATAACGACTAAATCGCATTATATAAGAGAAAGCAGCAATAACATAATATTACAAATAAAAAGCTGAGCTTAATTTTAGAAATTAAGCTTCAAACGAAAACATTGTATTATTTTACCAAATACAATCGACTTATTATAAATAAGAATTTAATAATTTAATGTGTATTTTATTTGAACTTACTTTATTTTTAGTTTTATTTACTGCTTTTGCCCACCACTTGGCCTGCGTCAATATTGATACATTATTCTACGAGAACCGTGCATTTTTGCGGCACGAAAAGCCTGTACGTGCTTACCCAGACTTTATTCTATCTCAATATCAATTTTCCATCCAAACTTGTTTTGCTTATTTGTTTTTAGGTTTATTCTTGTATGCAAGTAAAGGCTGGAAGTAAAGCTACGTTACTGCTGCGATATTTTATATAATTAAAATAAACAATAGCCGATCGGTTGCTTCACTGGCGCGCGCTCACTAATCAGTTTGAAAGAAATCAAAACTATATCACAATAATATAGATTTTTATTAGTTTTATAAAAAGGCCGCAACAGTAGGTATCTAAAGGATTATTGTGGTGCAATAATAAATATTTGAAGACTTGTTGGATAAAAATGTATATTACTTAAAGAAGGAATGACAGTTACCATAAAGGAAAAATAACTTACTAGAAGAGGTTGCGTTCACATACATTTAACACCCACCCTTGAACGCAAGCCCCATTCTTGCTACACAATATGTATGTTTCTCAGAGGTAGTACCTTTGGTTAAAATGTCTGCTATCATTTCACTACCCTTACAGTAACAAAATTTAACATCACAATTATAAACATGTTGTTTGAGAAAATGATGCCTTATATCAATATGCTTGGTTCTGGGTAAATAACAATCATTTGTAGCAAGTCTTATGGCACTTTGACTGTCACTAAAGATGACGAGAGGTTCGTTCAGCTCACAACCAAGCTCCCCGCTAAGCTGGCGCAACCATAGCGCCTCCTGCGTGGCTGAAGACATGGCCATATACTCTGCCTCTGCCGTTGATAAGGCCACGGTCTGCTGTTTGCGTGAGGACCATGAAATAGCACCTCCCTGTAACAAAAATATATAACCACTGCACGACTTGCGGTCGAGCACATCACTGGCCCAGTCGGCATCACAATATCCCATGATGCTTGCATTACCATCTTTGGTATATATAAGTTTGAGATCCTGAGTTCCCTGTAGGTATCTTAAAACTCTTTTCACAGCAGCTACATGTTCAGTCTTTGGTTCATTATTGTATCTACTTAATGTGTTGACTGCGAACGCAATATCTGGCCTTGTGCCTTGAGCTATGTAGAGTAGACAGCCAATGATCTGTCGATAAGGATAATCAGTCCTTGTTTCAGTCTTCACATCATGGCTGAATTTTAGCGCAACTTCAATAGGTGTTTTTACAGCATTGCATTCTAACATTCCAAATCTTTCCAAAACTTCACCTATGTATTTCTTCTGGTCCAACATAATTGAATTACCATTTCTTGTAATATTGAACCCCAAACATTGACTTACGCTTCCCAAGTCTTTCATTTCAAAGTGTTGCATTAGTTTCTCCTTTAATATCTGCTTCATTGTTGGCTGAGAAGTAAATATAAGTAAGTCATCAACCCACACAGCAATGTAAGTATTTCTTTCTGTATTGTAATATACACACGGGTCGGTCTTACATTGTTGCATTCCTATGGTTTGCAGTGCATTGTTTAACTTGATGTTCCATAGTCGACTAGCTTGCTTCAGACCATATATGGATTTATGTAAATGACATACCTTGGATCCTTGTGCATATAGTTCAGGTTGTACCATGTAGATATCGGTGTCTATTTCCCCTTGCAGGAATGCAGAGACAGCATCCATCTGGTCAATCTCTAGGTTATGTTTAGCGGCCAAACCAAGTAAGAAGCGTATTGTCTGATACCTCACCACAGGAGAGTAGACTTCGTCATAGTCAATGCCTTTTCTCTGGGCAAATCCTTTTATGACTAACCTCGCCTTATACCGAACAATTTTTCCAAACTGGTCAGTTTTTGTTTTAAACACCCACTTCGACGGTAGAGCCTTTTTGTTAGAAGGAAGATCTGTCAAGTTCCATGTGTTGTTCTTCATCAGGGAACCGTATTCTTCATCCATAGCTTTCTTCCATTGCATAGCATGTGAGGATGACAGGGCTTCTTCTATTGACTGTGGGTCAGACAGATTAGTATTAAGGCAATAGAGACTATTCTCACTCTTTTGTTTGTCCTTTTTATTACGTGGCCTCAGAGTAATATTACTGACAGTATTCTGTGATTTACAAGCTTGCCTAGGAGGTTGGTAAGTCTCGTCTAAATCATCTGTCCCTGATTGATATTCACTAGAATCTTCATCTTCTGAATCAATTTTATATTTATTACCTGTGGCCGTTGAACTTCCTGACTTTATCGAATTTGACTGGCTTGAGCTGTCTTCCACCAGGCTGTCATGACTAATCTCGTCTGTAACTGATGAACTGGTGCTTTCTGAAGAAGGAGTCTCACCACAAATATCAACTGGAACAATCTTATCACACAACATGCTGTTATCAAACTTTTCATGAAAAATCACATCTCTACTAATAATTATTTTGTTACTTTTAGTGTCTAGTAAGCGGTATCCTTTTGTATTATCACAGTATCCCACCAGTGTCATTTTTATTGACTTTTTGTCCCATTTTTGCCTCTTCACCTTCGGGATGTGTACCATGGCATCAGAACCAAATATTCTAATATGTGACAGATTAGGTTTATGCCCATGCCACATTTCATAAGGAGTCTTGTTTTCCAGGCTCTTTGTGGGACAACGATTCGTGACGTAAGCAGCAGTAGCTATAGCTTCCGCCCAGTACTTCTTTCCTAAATTGGCATAGAACAACATACACCTTGCACGCTCAACTAGAGTGCGGTTCATCCTCTCCGCTAGGCCATTTTGCTGCGGAGTATAGGGAGCTGACGTCTGATGGGTTATTCCATTATTAGACAAATGACTCTGAAAGCGATCATTGCAGTATTCCTTACCATTATCTGTTCGGAGGGTTTTTATTTTTCTTTCAAGCTTAACTTCTACTTTTGCCTTAAAATCTTTAAAAACCTCAAGTACATTAAGTTTATCCTTCATTAGATATACATGAACCATACGAGTGTAATCGTCAACAAATGTTATAAAGTATTTCATACCTGAACACGACTCGTTTTCCATCGGTCCACATAAATCCGAGTGAATGATTTCCAGAGGCTGTGTGGCTCTAGATCCCACATTATTGAATGGAAGTCTCGTCTGCTTACCCTCCGAGCAATGTGTGCACTTGATGGTGTCACTTTTCCCTTCGTTCATAGTCACTCCCTCAGCACAGGCAGACAGCTTTTTTATATCTGAAACGTTTAGATGAGCCATCCGCAGATGCCATAAATAAGTGTTGTTGACTTTTTCATTATAAGATAGTAAGTGGGCAGTCTCAGAATTATTTACTGAGTTTAATACATAAAGTTTATTACTGAGCGTTGCTGAACAGATTATTTTTTTATTTCCATCATGTATATAGCAACCTTTGTCATTAAACGTTATTTTGTAGCCACTTTTAACTATATTACTCACAGAGAGTAGATTGGCTGCTAAACCAGGGACATATAATACATTTTTCACCTGAATATTTCCTTCGGGTAGACTGATGTTGACACATCCAACACCATCTACTAATAACGGCTCTTTGTTAGCTACCGTTATACTCTTCACTGGTGGTTTGGTGACATTGTACATCCATTCTTTTCTTCCGGACATGTGCATAGATGCACCAGAGTCTACAAACCACTTGTCACTTAGACCGTCCAATGTAGCTGAAAACGCTGCAACAAAATTCGTTCTATCTCCATCTTTATTCTGTTTGTTTGTCGTTTTCTTGGAACTTTTGCAGAACTTTGCATAGTGACCATACTTGTTACAATTATAACACCTTGGTCCCTTTGGTTTATCGGGATGCTGATTATTCTTCGTTTTCTTAAAGTTTGTGTATAGGGCTGCACTTGAATCAGTTGACCTTACTTCTTGCAGAAGCTTCGTTTTGACCAAGTCAGCGCTAATTTGTACACCAGAACTTTCTAGCCCCATTATCATAGGAGCATACACATCAGGAAGACCTGCAAGCATTAGCGTCCCGAGCCACTCTTCATTAACTTCGAAGTTTATATTTCGCAGTTTATGCGCGGTGGTCATGATTTTGTTCACGTAATCCTCGACACTGTTGCTTGATTCGAGTGATGTGTTAACCAAATCTTTCAACAGACCTACTTTCCTTGTCAGTGCGCTGTCATCAAAAGCCCTTTTGAGGTTATTCCAAACCTCCCGTGCGGTTTTGCAATCTTGCACGTGAACATAGTTTTGGGGATCAATCAGTAGGATCAATTTTGATTTCGCCTTAATATCCTTTTTAAGATCAACCGCACCTTCTGAACTAGGCTCCACGCACTCCCAAAGGTCTTCGTGCTCCAGATATGTTCTCACACTGAACTTCCATGTCGCGAAGTTTTCACGACCTGTGAGTTTCTCCAAATTGAACATATATGAGCCCATCTTATTTTCTTTCTGAGTACCTAGTTTAGGTCCTGAGTATTTTTCCAATTGCCGATGCCGGCTTCGGCACGTGTCAAATGAAAAATTTTCTTAACCTCAAACTATTTTACACACTTTTATTTCCTGATTCTTCACGATATTATATTATATAACTGATTGCAAACCACGCTCTGCTACCATAAAGGATTATTGTGGTGCAATAATAAATATTTGAAGACTTGTTGGATAAAAATGTATATTACTTAAAGAAGGAATGACAGTTACCATAAAGGAAAAATAACTTACTAGAAGAGGTTGCGTTCACATACATTTAACAGTATCTAATGTAACTGTTATATTAAACGTCACAATAACGCTTTTTAAGTAAAAAATAATTTTAAGGTGATGTTTCGTAGCTATAGCGTATAGATCAAATTCACGTCAAAACATGCTTTGACATCTCCCCTTATGAGCATTTAATTCGGTCGCACAGTTTAGTAGATGATGTACGTGAATGTAACTTTATTATGCCAAGGTACCTAAGTAGTACCGACACTGGTACCTAAATACGAGTACCTACATAATTTTTATTTTTTTATTTATTTATTTATTTAAACTTTATGCAACAAAAAAGTACAAAGGCGGACTTAATGCCTTAGGCATTCTCTACCAGTCAACCAAAGGTGGTGAAGAGATAACAAAGCAGGTGCAAAAAATTGTACATGAGGAAATAAACAGATAAGAAATTTATAAATATGCAACTCAAATAAATCTAAAGATAACGTAGGTATTGTGGTGATTGTATGGTGTGTCAGAGTGAATCGAGTAGCTCGGAGCTGCGCTCCGTGGTGTGTGAGCCGTGCTGACGCGTGCGTTCGCTTGCAGTGCTGTCGTGCGGCGAGGCGGGCGGCGGGCCGCGGCTCGCCAAGCGCTACGTGGGCCTGTACACGGGCCCCTACTTCGACCCCTCCGCGCCCAACAACATCACCACGCAGCTCGGCACGCACGCCTACCTGCCCTGCAAGGTACCGCGACACCGCTCGCTTCTCCCGACAGACTGTCCAACGTGGACAACCCCCCTATCTCAACCAATACACTCCTACACATATTCATGTAGTCACACAAGTCATTCGACGGTATGCAAGTACACCCATCTACATTCTCAAACAGATTGAAATCTGTAATGATCACTGGTGAGGTGACGCGTGTCGCGCGAGTTGCAGGTGCGGCAGCTGAGCAACAAGTCGGTGTCGTGGATCCGGCGCCGCGACGCGCACATCCTCACCGTGGACCGCTTCACCTTCATCGCCGACGAGCGCTTCCAGGCCTTCCTCGTCGAGGCCACCGACACCTGGACGCTGCAGGTCGCCAACCCTCACTCTCACCTTACTATGATAATTATCTTGTATCCCATTATAGGTACAATCATTTTTTTATAATCTTGAGACACAATATTTTCATCTTTTGAAATTATACCAATTCAGAACATGACAATAGTTTATGATAATAGAAACTTTTATAAATCACAAGTAGGGTTCTATAAACCGAGCCGCGAGGTTCACTATAGTACCCCGCGAGTGCATTAGTCTACTTAGGAGCTACTTATGAGGAATTTCATATCTAAACTTTGTTTTGATATTCTGCCACTACTTTATAATAATAATCCTTAGATTGTTAGAATTGCATGGTCGGGCGGTACTTTATACTGTTAGCATGTCAAGCCAGTAGTGGTGCTGGTTGATTACTGCGCAGTTAGTGGGAGAGGATGAGTAACCATTCGCGTGTGTGGCGCAGGTGAAGTACGTGCAGGCGCGGGACGCCGGCGTGTACGAGTGCCAGGTGGGCACCGAGCCCAAGATGAGCCACTTCGTGCAGCTCAACGTCGTAGGTGAGTGACCGGGAACTCTTACTCCCTCTAGTTGTGCAATCTGAACATTTCTTGAGATCGTCGGTCCATACGGCCTGGACCGTCCCGCGCTCCGTGTGCACAATCGCTCAATCCACACGACAGTCCAGTACTTGAACAACCAGCTACATTATTATTAGGGTTCTTACGTCAAAAGAAAAAACGGGTCCCTTATGAGAACATTTTGTTGTCGCTTTCACTCGAGAATGCTTGGAGGCATCGAGTTGAAATTAAAACAATATAGGTACTCATGTCTATAGTCTTTTGAAACTGAGAAAAAATCAAACTTCTAAGGTCCAAATTAAAAACACTTGTCCGGTGTTTTTAAATATAAATTTAGTTGTTACGTCAATGTAAAAGCTTGTCACGTAATACATAATTCATGAGTGTTTACACCGCAAATATTTTTTCTGTCTATTTGTTTCGGCTAATCTCCAAAACGGCTGGATCGATTTTGATGGGACATTCACAAGCAGATAGCTGATATTACAAGAAATAACTTAAACTATTATATTAGAATTGTCAGTTTTATTGGCAAGTGTAGTCTCCGTCTCTCTAGCTGCTCTTTGTATACATGTCGACAGTGCCAAAGATCGAGATCGTGGGCGAGTCGGACCTGTACGTGAAGGCCGGCACGACGGTGAGCCTCAAGTGCGTCATCACGCAGGCGCTGGAGGAGCCCGCCTACATCTTCTGGTACCACAACGACGAGCGGGTGCTCAACTACGACAAGAGCCTCGTCGAGATCCGCATGGAGCGGGTCGCCCCCGACACCACGGTACGGTACACGTGCACGCCCCGCCCCACTGGGTCCTGTGCGGTTTGTGACCGCAGTACACAGGACATATTACTAGTGCGGGGGATTGTTTCTTTAAGAACGAATAAAAATAGACTTGTTGAAACGTACTTTACTCAACATGTAAACACTCTACAACATAATTAATACTGTATTTGCAAAATCAAGAACAGTGCGTAAAATGTGTGGCTGAATGTTATTGCAGGTGGGCAACCTGATCATCTACAGTCCGCGGCGCGAGGACTCTGGCAACTACTCGTGCTCGCCCTCCAACCTCGACTCCGCGTCCGTAATGCTGCACGTGCTCAGCGGTGAGTAGCGACTGTGGTGACGCGGTGACGCGGTGACGCGGAGACACGTGTGCTAAATGTGAGTGTTGTCGCAGGCGAGCAGCCGGCGGCGATGCAGCACGGCAACGCGGCGCCAGCGGCCGCGCCCGCGCCTGCGCGCCTTGCGCTGTGCGCGCTGGCCGCCGGGCGCACGCGCGCTCTGCTGAGGCTGCTGCTGCTCATCGCGCTCGCGCTCGTCTACCCGTAAGTAACATACGCTGCTATTATACAAGGCCCGTCTTACAAACAAGGTTAAAGAACTGCAGTGTGAGCTTTACTTGTAACTCGTAATATAACAAGGTCTGTTCACTCAGCATCCTGTTGCGTTTGCTTCCAGGCTGCTCTGTCATGACGACGACGACGGCAAATAGCGCAGCACAGCGTGAGCGAGCCGCGCGACCGTGTGGACTCAGTGTGACTACAGTGCGAGTGTGAGTGATGAGTGTGACTGCGCGGGCGAGCGCGCCCTCACGTCCAACAACACGACGCATGCGATGCGGAGTGGTTAAGTTAAATGTATTGTAAAAATTTCAAATGTATTACTTAGATAATGGAACGGTCTGTCGTACGCGTTGTGATATGAACGATGTGAGAAGTTACATTAAATGACGAGATTACTCGTATCGGTACCTACCTACTAAAGTTTATATTATGGGAAACAAAACTATGTACATAGGGTGGCGGGGCAAGCGCAGCGGCGCCTGGCGGGCCCACTGTCGCTTGCGCGTCTTTCACATTTGTAAAGTTGTACATATATTATTATATACGATTACAATTAATTATATTAATAGTAACATTGATTAATCTACTGCGCTCGCGCGGCGGGGCGCGGAGCTCTGCGGCCGCGCGCCGCCTCGCGAAGCTTCGCTCGACTACATATAGCGACATCGAAATCGTATTAACCGCCAACGGCCCGCGGACGGCCAATGTACTCGTGTCATTTGTTCTACAGTACAAAACTGCAAGGAATTGTGTCACAACTGTGACTTGTTTCAATACAATTGAGTGTGATCAACTATGATATCTACATTATTATGTATAGAGTTCAGTTGGCGCGAGCCGGTGCATGACGACGGCCCACCCTCGGCAAGCGATTCAGCTGAAGCCCGAGCACGCGAGCGCTCGTGCGCGGGCGGCGCCGGGGGTGCGGTCCGTGCCGTCGTCCCGCGCCGGTCGCGTTGCTCAATACCCTCTTTGTTAATTTTACTGAACGCATGTCGTCGAACAGTGGTTCCGAGTGGAAAAAGTTTGGTTCGTTGACACTGTTACTGCCTCACTTGTAAATATAAAAATGTAAGTAAGACAAAATAAAGATGAAATCGTTGAAACATTGTTGGTGGTATTATTGCGACTCCCTCTCGCGCCCGCCATGGCTCGGCATGGCGCAGCCGACGCTGACAACTTTCAATTCGAAAGATCTTTCGCGGAAGCGTGTGTAAAGTCTAACACACTACTTCCTCGTATTTTACGATTGCGACAAAACATCATCAGGCACTTGATCAACCAATCATATTAAAATATTTGAATGATGAAAATCCACCTACGTTCAGACGGAGAAGTCATGCTGGGAATAAACTGGATAAAAGCAGGACGGTGATTTGATGAAGATTTTTGGTGTGAAAAACATATCAGCTGATCGAAATGTATGGATCAGCTACTTAGTTTTATCTTGCGATTTACCTATTTTATAATGATGAGTACAACTACCCCCTTTTATGTTTATGGAAAAGCAACACTGTATTGCTAGGGGGGAGGGAATAAACTGGTTGATTTGTAATTAAAACTTGATTTCATAAATAAACATAAAACAAACTTGAGACTTTGACCATCACTATCTCTATAACTGTTGAACCGTGTAGCATTATTGTAGCGTTAGAATTGTAAACCAAAGCGATCGCAATGACAATTGTCGAATTTAGTTTGTATACGCGTCACTAGATGGCGTTGTACCATTGCGATCGATTTCTGAATCGCGGTGTTAAGATTCTCCGCGATTAATATAGGGTCTTAGCATAAAATATTTTTGTAACCACTACAACCACCTGTAATTTGTATTCAATGGTGTAAGCAAACATCTGCGAAATAAACTTGGGGTACAGTGTCGGTACTACTGGTCCGCACTGTAGAAAAAAAATTGGATTTTTTTTTTATTCAAGCACCCCATCTCAAAACCCGCAAGGTAACGGGTTTTTCATGGTCCTTCGAGCCGGATGTAGCAAGGGCTACAATAGCATATCAGGTGTTTTCTCCTAATTGGACGGAGAAGCATCAACCCCATACGTTCCTGCTGAGTGATCTTGGATGGTGAGAGGAAATAGCAATACCGGATCCAGTCAAGGGAGGTACGGAGGAAGGAATTTCAATCAGCAGCAAGCAAGCTGCAGACGACTATAGTCGTAAGGAAGTGAGTGATAGTGCCTAAAATCGTGAGTACTTTGTAATTTCTTATATGCCAAGCAAAAGTGAACTTTATTTCCAAGAAGATTTTAACTTTAACTTTAAATTCGTAATTTATAGACTTAGAATAATTTCATGTGTGCATGTTTAGACTTAGTTAGATTTTAAGCAAATTGTGTTCAGACGGGGAACCTATGCCCGATTTTGAGTAGAATTGAATGTGTCAAACACTTAGAAAAATTTCATTGTTTACATTGACTTGTAAAATTTTCGAAAGTTATTTGGACTTGTAGTTTTTTTCTTTTTTAATATTTGAGACTTAGAAAAAATGCTTTGTTTACATTGACTTGTAAAATTTTCGAAACTTTTTGGACTTGTAGTTTTTTTTTGAATATTTGAGACTTAGAAAAAATTCTTTGTTTACATTGACTTGTAAAATTTTCGAAACTTTTTTGGACTTGTAGTTTTTTTGTTTTTTTTTGGAATACCTATTTAAGACTTAGAAAATTTTCTTTATTTACACTGACTTGTAAAATTTTTATAACTTTTCGTTTTTATAAAATTGTCATTAACTGGTAACTTCTAAATTAAAGACAGGTTAATTAGCTAACATTTATCTTTAAAGAATTTGGGACTTATTTTGTAAATTGTTTAGATTGCTAACTTCAAAATGTCTTTGCAATCACATGTTAAGATTCAGGATGATATTCACGCTCGCTTATCAAGAGCTAAAACTAATTTTAGAAAGTCGCCAAAGGATAGGATCAGTAAACAATATATAGAGACCAGGTTAGAAAATGTTGAAGAGTTGTGGGCGCAATTTAGTTTAACACACACACAAATTGTAAAAGATTTTGAGCCTAAAGATTTGATATCTTCACCCTACACTGTAAACGAAGTTTATTTTAACACGGAAGAATTATTTTTAGATTTAAAATGTGAGTTAAAAACTGCATTAAATAAAATTAAGAGTAGCGATGTTTCTCCAGTTGCGGGGTCGTCAAATAAGGTTTCGGAAGGTAAAGACGTATCTATAAAGTTGCCTAGAATAACTATTCCCACATTTTCGGGGAAATATACCGAATGGCCGACTTTCCGAGATTTGTTTGTATCGGCAATACACAAAAATAGTAGTATTGATAATGTTCAAAAATTGCATTACTTAAAAGGTTATTTGAGTGGGGAAGCCGAGCAGCTCCTACGTCATATACCAATTTTGGCAACAAATTATGACAGATGCTGGGCTCAATTGGAGACCAGGTATAACAATACAAAATATTTGTCTCACTGTATTTTGAAAAGATTGCTTAGTCAAAAGAACATAGTCCAAGAGTCAGCTAGCGCTTTAAAAGATTTAATGGATACAACATCCGACTGTCTAAACGCACTTACTAATTTAGATATTGATGTAACGTCTTGGGATATTTTAATAATTCATATCCTAACTTTAAAATTAGATCCAGATAGTAGAAGGGATTGGGAATTAAAGGTAACAAGTAACACTGATTCAGATAAGTTGCCTACATTTGAACAGTTCAAAGAGTTCTTAACAGGCAGATATAGGGCTTTTGAATTCTTGGAAACAAAACCAATTAAAAATACTGTTAATGTTAATAAGGCAAAGGTTTTTCACACGGCCGCAAATGAAGGTCCATTGGTTTGTCCGTGTTGTAATAACGATCACAAATTAAGAAATTGCAAACAATTTGTCAGCAAGGATGTGGATACTCGGCGTAAGTTTGTGCAGGATCACAACTTATGTTTTAATTGCTTGGGGCACAATCACTCTGTCAGGGTTTGTAGATGTACAGCCTCTTGTCAAGTATGTAAGCGTAAACATCACTCTTTGTTGCACCCAAAAGGTGAACAGGAGTCAGTAGGGGAGAAAGGTGTTTCGTCTAGCGATAAGGTATCGCAAACGAAAGACAATACACACACGGTTGGAGTCGAAACTGCAAAAGAAGTAGTCACTTGTTTTTCGAAGGAGACAACTAATAACCAAGTTCTATTAGCCACGGCTCTGGTGAGAGCTGTATCGAAAAACGGGGTTAGATACACAATCAGGGCTTTGTTAGACCAAGGTTCTCAGGCGTCTTTTGTTACTGAACACACCGTACAGACTTTAGGGTTGCAGAAAAAATCGGCTAAGGGTATAATAACGGGTATAGATGCTAATAGCAAGGTATCCTTAAATTCGATTGTTGAGGTTAAAATTCAGTCCAGAGTCGATCCATCGTTTGAACTTGTAGTCAAAGCATACGTTCTCAAGTCACTAACGTCATTACTACCTGTAAGAGAAACGGTATATTTAGATTGGGCACAAGCTAACGATATTCAATTAGCGGATCCTAAGTATCATAAACCCGATAAAGTAGATATGTTGTTAGGAGCAGAAGTTTATAGTCAGGTTTTACAAACCGGGTTGATGAAAGCTCCTGGGAGTAGCATCGGTAGCACTGTCGCTCAGTGTACCTCATTGGGATGGATTCTATCAGGAACGGTAGCTTCGGCTGCACAGGGTACATCAGCTATTACCGTAATGCATGCTCACCTCGGTGATGATGAAATCCTAAAAAGGTTTTGGGAGCTAGAAAAAGAGCCAAATCAAAATAAAAAACATATACTTACCGAAGAAGAATCAAGATGCGAAGAGTTATTCCGGACTACAACTATAAGAGATAGTGAAGGTCGTTACGTAGTAAACTTACCATTTAGAAGTCAAGATCCAAGCTGTAAATATGGCGATACAAGAAAGGTAGCAGTTAACAGATTGTATGCATTAGAAACTAAATTGAGTAAGAATCCAGATTTAAAAACAAAATATGAAGAAGTAATTAATGAATATTTGCAACTTGGACACATGAGACAAATAACTAAAGAAGAACAAAATAAACATGCAGTGTACTTACCCCATCATGCGGTTATACGTGACGATAAAGACACAACCAAGGTTCGGGTTGTTTTTGATGCTTCCTGCAAAGGAAAAAACGGAAGGTCGCTCAACGATAACCTAATGATTGGTCCAGGGCTGCAACCAGATTTGCGGCATTTATTGATTCGTTGGAGAACGTACCGTATTTGCCTAGTTTCGGACATTATCAAAATGTACCGGATGGTGCGAGTGGCCGACCATCATACTGATTTTCAACGCATCGTATGGAGAGACAACAAACAATCTGAAATTAAGGATTATAAGTTACTTACTGTTACTTTTGGTACCTCTTCAGCGCCCTTCTTAGCAGTTCGATCGATGCAGCAAATAGCACACGATGAAGGAGTCAATTATCCTCTAGCAGCTGAAAAGGTCCTTAAGGATTATTACATGGATGATCTCATGACTGGTTGTGACTCAATAGAAGAAGGCATGCAGATATATAATCAAATAAATAAATTATTAGCAAAAGCAGGCTTTACTTTACAGAAATGGTCAAGTAACAGCAGTGAACTACTAGCAAAAATCATTGGCGAAAGGCACTCGTACAGGGGACAGGATGGTGTAGAAAGGGAAATCAACATAAAACAGGATGAAATATTTAAAACGTTGGGACTTACCTGGAACCGAAGCTGCGACACCTTCCAGTACTCTGTTCAGTTGCCACCGCTGCAGGATTCTGTAACGAAAAGAAAGTTATTGTCGGATATAGCAAGACTATTTGACCCTTTGGGATGGGTCGCTCCAGTAATCGTATTAGCAAAAATACTAATACAAAAATTATGGATTTCTGGAATTGGATGGGATGAAGAAATTCCACAGGATATAAAAAAAGAATGGTTTACTTACCGGCAGGAGTTGCAAGGCTTAGCGGAGTTTTCGGTGCCTCGATGGTTGCATATGAAGAACGGGGATAAGCAGGTTGACTTGCATGGTTTTTGTGACGCATCAAAATCAGCTTACGCTGCAGTAGTGTATGCACGGGTAGTTGGGGCTGACGATAGTATACGGGTAACTTTGATCACAGCGAAAACCAATGTTGCACCTATAAAAACAGTCTCAGTGCCTCGATTAGAATTGTGCGGAGCAGTTCTCCTAGCAAAACTCCTATCGGAAGTCTCAGAAGTGATGGGTATAAGCAAATCTAATTTGTACTATTGGACGGATTCAGAGATCGTTTTAGCGTGGTTAAATAGCCATCCCAACAAATGGAAGACATTCGTAGCAAATCGCGTTTCAGAAATTTTGTGCATAAGTGAACCACAACAATGGAATCATGTGCAATCGAAAATCAATCCTGCCGATTGTGCATCACGCGGTCTTTATGCGTCAGAATTTGTAAACTTTAAGTTGTGGGTAGAAGGTCCTGGGTTCCTGAAAAACAAAATTATTCAAATTAGCAAACGCAAGGCGGTCTCAACAAATGTAGAAGAAATAAAGGTACATGTAGCAACAGATGATAAATTTATTTGGAATAGATACTCATCACTTACCCAACTAGTTGGAATGGTAGCATATTTAAGACGTCCTTTAGAGTTGATAAAACCGAAACCTGAAAGAAAGAATTATAAATTTATAACTGCAGAAGAAATGAGATTGGCGTTGGAGACATGCATTAGGGTATGTCAAAATCAAACCTTTGAAGCGGTTATCCTGGATCTGCAAGACGAAAGACCTAAAAGAAAGGAGTTTAAGTCTTTAAATCTTTACCTCGATTCTATTAAAATCCTCAGGGTGGGCGGTAGATTGGAACGTTCTGGTCTCGACCTGGATCGCAAAAATCCAATGTTGATTCCAAGCAACAGTCATTTCACGAATCTTCTAATTGCCGACGCACATTATAGGAATCTTCATGGCGGTCCTCAGCTAATGCTTAGCTATCTAAGCACGAAATATTATATTCAGGGAGCTAAGCGGTTGGTAACCGCATACGCGCGCAAATGTGTAACTTGTTTGCGTTATGCAGCTTCTACAAAACCTCAATTAATGGGCCAATTACCACCTGCACGGGTTATACCAAATAGGCCGTTTAAGAACAGTGGGGTAGATTACGCTGGTCCTATTAATTTAAGGACATCCAAGGGTAGGGGTCACCATGCGTATAAGGGATACATTTCTTTATTCGTCTGTATGGCGACTAAAGCTGTCCACATCGAGGTCGTAAGCGACTTGACTACAAAGGGGTTTCTTGCCGCTTTTAAAAGGTTTGTGGCAAGACGCGGTCACTGTACCGATATTTGGAGTGATAACGGTACAAACTTCCTGGGTGCCTCTAAGGAATTAGAGACATTGCTTCGCTCGCAAAATTCAGGTATAGCGAAAGATATTGCTTCGGCGTTGGCCATTGAGGGTACCACATGGCATTTCATACCACCACATGCTCCGAACTTTGGCGGACTGTGGGAGGCTGGTATAAAGTCATGTAAGAAACATTTAAACAGGGTAATAGGAAGCTCTACTTTAACTTTTGAAGAGATGTCCACGTTGTTAAGTCAAATAGAAGCATGCTTAAATTCACGTCCCTTATGTAGACTAACCGATTCTAACACCTTTAACGCATTAACGCCAGGGCATTTTCTTGTGGGGGAACCAATGGTGAATGCACCTGATCATAACTATGAAGATGAAAACATTCCTAGCTTGAAAAGGTGGCATTTAGTTCAACAGATGACGCAACATTTCTGGCGCCGCTGGTCCGATGAATACTTGACCACGCTACTCCATCGTTATAAATGGTCCAAGCAAACTCCAGAACCAACCGAGGGGGATATAGTTTTAATCAAGGAGGACAACCTACCTCCTTGTAGGTGGCTTCTTGGCAGGGTGATTGAAAAGCATCCGGGGCTGGATGGTCTTACACGAGTAGTCACACTCCGCAGTAATGGTTCCACACTTAAAAGGCCAACATCAAAACTGTGTGTCTTGCCTATTGCCTAAGAATGTTGTTGATAGCTTAAGCACGGTTTAGTTATGTAAGTAATTGCTTAAGTTTAGATGTATAAGTCATATTGTAAAGATTATTAATATTGTACGATCAGTGATCTTAATGACCACCTGGTAATTTTAACATTAGAAGGACATAATGTTTCACAAAATGTCCTTGGTGGGCGGAATGTTGAACCGTGTAGCATTATTGTAGCGTTAGAATTGTAAACCAAAGCGATCGCAATGACAATTGTCGAATTTAGTTTGTATACGCGTCACTAGATGGCGTTGTACCATTGCGATCGATTTCTGAATCGCGGTGTTAAGATTCTCCGCGATTAATATAGGGTCTTAGCATAAAACATTTTTGTAACCACTACAACCACCTGTAATTTGTATTCAATGGTGTAAGCAAACATCTGCGAAATAAACTTGGGGTACAGTGTCGGTACTACTGGTCCGCACTGTAGAAAAAAATTGGATTTTTTTTTATTCAAGCACCCCATCTCAAAACCCGCAAGGTAACGGGTTTTTCAATAACCAAATCAAGTAATCAGATGGAACATTATATTATTACGCGGTATGTTCAGAAAGTTAGTGTAGGTACTAGATTTTTATATTATTTTAAATGATCTAAAAGTCTGTCGAAGCACCAAAAAAAAAAATAGAATCCCAGAACGGGCGAGCAGAAAAACAATTGCATTAGAAAACTTCATTATTGTTTAATTTTGCTTTTATTTTGAAACTTGTGTAAAAGAGTATCAGAGAAAAATGACGTCACAGATTTGTGTTATGTATAGTTAATAGTAAAATACTCAGAAGAATGAATCACAACATTAAGAAACATGATACGTAAAGCGAGTGCGTGCGGCGCTCATCAGGGGCTCGGCGACGAGCGCGGGGAGTCGGGCGGCGGGCGCGCGCGGACGAACTGCCTCAGCTGCTCTCGCAGCCCGTAGTTGAGCTGCAGGCACGAGGACAGCAGGCGCCGGCCGGACATCGGCGACACCGCACCGTCTGCAACACACGCGCCTATTGCATAGCCCAGCCACGCTCGTGACATGCTCCGTCAAGCTACGAGCTCAGGTGAGTCTCCAACACCTATTACTCCTAGCAGCAACGGCCAATGCATGTGTTGTGTCTTTAAACATAATTTAATACTAATAATGCAACATTCTTCTTGAGGAAGTATTTCATTTCTCTAAATCTTGTAGTTGGCAGAATTTAAGGATGACATAAGCCAAATGTTTAAGGATGTGTTTTAGTTAAGGGTACGGTTCAGTTAATAAAAATGTAGTTAATTTTATTTAAGGATAGAGGAGTGCCACGGCAGGGCCCGGTGCGGCGGTGTGCACACGTACCGGCAGCGAGGAACCAGTCGAGGATGTTGGCGCGCTCGTAGGTGTAGCCGTCCGCCGCGAACACCGGCTCGCGCATCACGCGGTGCGACAGCGGACAAAGCAGCGCGTGCGGCGCACAGCGCTCCTGCAACACGACGCAACGCGTCAGCCGCGTCGCCGACACACATCCCACACCAACAAATACTGGCATCTCACACAGGTGCATCTAACTGAAAGGTTCATTCATTACCTTTCAAACATGCCGATAAAATCCAATAGGTACCTAGTACCTACGATGTTTGATCGCAATGTCGCTATTGTTTGATCGGTTAGACTACCACTAGAGCCTAAACACTGCACAATCATATTGAACGTAGTAGTGATAGATTAATTAGAACGTGGCGGTAATCGTTGTGGAGAACAGTTCCGCAGTCGACGAAAACCTCGTGACAGCTGGGAAAGACAAACAAATTAAGCATCTTGATTTGGCTCGCGAGGTTGTCGACATGTTCCCACGTGACATGTGAGTGTAGCAGTCATTGTGCTGATATTAGTAAAGAGCCTCGATCAAAACTTGAGAAGACTCTCATTGGGCGATTGAATCCAGAGCTTTACACAGTAAGCGGTACTTCTGGTCACGCCGACTGGCAGCCCTGACCACCGATAACTTGGACCCTGATCACGATGCCGGCCGGTAGCTTACTTCATTATTTTTTAATATTACTTGTGTACATTTTCATAAACTTATGTAATTGTTTTGAGTACCTATTGGAACGAAGTTCCTTAACGCGCGTTGCGATTGTTGCGAAAGGGAGCTAGACGGAAAAAAACGAAGACCAAAGGTCTAACGACACTTTAAAGGACAATGGGCATAATTTTTGAAATAAGGTTCCGTACAAACATTATCCATTAGATAAAATTTATAACGGCTAATCACGCGTCATGGGTGTCGTGTCCATGGTTTTTGGGTGTGCTGATGATGAAAATGAGGTCAAAATGAAAATTCAAGATGGCGGCCGCAACTTCGTTCCCTTAAAATCTCTCATATTTTTTTTTAATCTGTAATTTTGTTATTTTACGCTAGCACAATAATTGGCACTTGTCACTTTATCTCTTTACCACGTTTGATGGACTGATCGAGAATGCCTGAGGCATTTTGTCGGCCATTTGTGGCATAAAAAATAAATAAATATTTTTTGTTAAAAATTGTTTATTTCTACCAAATTAACGACACTGCTATACTAGGATAGCAGTAATGTTCATGCGGTAGCCCCTTTGTGTCGCCACATAATTTTCAAACATGGGCAATAGGCAATTTCTTTTTATGCATCATTTATAAGAAAAATACTGTTTGGTTTAGGCACGCGTTCACCTGTCCGTAGGAGGGCGGCGCAGCCCGCAACCATGCCAGCTCCTCGCGCATGCGTGCCAGCGCTCCACCATCAGAGTCCTGACTGTCTGCTTCCTTGAGCTCTGCACACGAAAAATCGAAAAGTTTCGACCAACTCATCTCGAGAAACTATCGCTCAACAACTGGGTCAAGAGTAAGATGCAGAAGGCGGTCGTCTGGACACAGCACGCATAGTGAGGAGGTTCCTCTCTCTAACCGCCGCCGCCGGCCGTTTAGCTTGGGTTTTACCACCTCGTTGCGGGCGGAGCACAATTTTTATAGATATATTTTTGATATATGTTTTTAAAAAGAAATGTTTTAATAAAGAACGTGAAGACTATATTATATTATTCGACATGCTACCTATTTATTTACGTTTTTCAACAATATATACTATCATCTGCCCGCGGCCTATGTCCTTTCCGAGGTTTCAGACTATCCATATCTTTTATCACAAAGGACTCGGCAGTTTAGCTGTGAAACATACATTTACACAGATTAACAAACGGTCAGATGAAGTAACTTTCGTTGTTATAACGTCAGGTAAAGATTAGTCTGTAATGAGGATTACTTAATATAGAGGTTTCGCTTATTACTTGTCGCTATATTACAGCCAAATTACACAAAATCTTTATCAATTCTAGCCTATGAGTTATTCTGATGTATAAGCTATATTACTGTAAAATGTTATCTAAATCCATCCTTCCGTCCTCACAAACTATGCATTCATAATATTAGTAGGAGAGGAAGTACGAAGGATAGTCACTGTAGGATAATGACCCAAAAATACTTTAGTAGGCAGTTAAAAATCCCAGAAACACAACATTTTGTTTTGTAGGTACACGTACCGAGGCCAAAATGTTCAAGTAATGTGTCGACTGGTGTAGACAACAGTTTAGAGCCCGTCACGTCGGCCTCCTCGGCTCTATGGTTAAGAAACTTCTCTTGGTCGGGAGTCAGTTCCGAACCTGTCACGGACAAACATTTGTTTGAGGGGAGTACAAATTCTTAATTTAAGATAACATTACGAACAACTTGTCACACGGAGCGTTCCTGATGGGTCCTGCCCCGATGGATAAGGACCTACATAAACTTACCTTTCTTTGCCATGGGGGTATGTAAAAACCATACAAATATTACAAATAAAACAATAATAATAATATCATTATCACTGACCGGGCACGCGCATAATACAATCTCGGAGCCAACGCCTCACGCCCTCCCGGCTCCAGAGGCACGGCGCCGTACCCTCCTCGTCGTCTTCATCGTCGCATACCTCGGACGGGACCTGCCACACATCGAGCTCGCCGGACAGCGAGCCGGACACCAGCAACGGCCCGTCGGACAGCAGCGCGACCGCCAACGCGCCGCCCAGGCTGCACACCGACAGCACGGCCAGCAAGCGCGCGCTGGCGCCGCGCTCCGCCACCAGCCACACGCGCAGCACGCGGTCCGCGCCCGCCGCCGCCAGCAGCGCGCCCCCCCAGCGCAGCGACGACGCGCCGCCGCCGTGCAGCGGCAGCGTCTGCACCGCGCGCACCTCCGCACTGTCCAGCTCCTGACGGCACGCAGCACTGGCTCATGCACTCTGCTTCGTTGTTAGGCACGCGACAAGCTAAACGATTACCTCGTGGTTATAATGTATGCTCCACATTTTGATGAGCGAGTCGCAGCCGACCGTGGCGAGGAGGTATGTGTTGTCCGGGAGTGCCAGTGCACTCGGCGATGGCGCGAAGTCGCAGCACTGGACGCCTTCTGATGACACAGCACATAGCCAGTTTTACGCTAGCTGCTTGTTGAAAGTTACGTAATAGCATATTATGATATGAGTGACGCGAGTTTGTCATTATGGACGAGGCTGGATTGCAGTCCAAGTTGCAGGCGACGGCGTAATGTAGCAGTAATGATAAAACGCCGTGTGATTGTAACCATAAAATGCTCATGTGTTTCACACGATGTTTTTCACACACTCGCGAGAAATAAACATATGTAGTTAAAATTAATTGATTCGGAATTAAGTTACAATTTATTTAACTATGAACATTGTACCTGCATACTAGCAGTTCACTTCGAGATCGCCGTCGTTAACTGACGTCATAGGAACGATTGGCAAAAAATATTAATTGTAGTTTTTTATTGTAAATATAAAATATAATTATATGTAGGTTATATGGGTCCATAAAACATATAATATATTATTATGTAAAAAAACTAGACGGAACGTTTAATTTTTCTGTGAGTTTTTGTAAGAAAATCCTACATATTTATGCAATCTTTTTGAGGTTACGATGTCTGCTCACCTTGTGTATTTTATAAGAAACAAAATTGTGTACTTATTAACAGAAAAATAATTCTAATCTCACCCTATATCGTCAATTTTGTAAAGAGAAGCAAGAGATGCAAAGCGTTTGTATAGTATTAAAAACCAACCATTTTGATTACAATAATCAGTGCCTACCTACATAGGTATGATTTGGTAATAAAGTAGTCATCTACGAGTGGCAAATGACTGTTACGTTTGCTTTAGTTTCATTTTATCGCAAAATCTACAGAAAAACTAAATGATAGTACCAAACTAAAAGTAGGCATAAGTTGGTAATATTATTTGTAAAAATAAGTAATTTGGTGAAATATAAGGTTTTATTTAAGCATTAGCACAGCAAAATATTTTTGTTTTACAATCGAACCCTAAGTCACAAACACTTGCCCTTGAACAACATAATAACATACAGGGATACTTTTCATTCATCATCCAAATTTTAAAATCGAGGTCTCTTAATTAAATTATTTTCATATGTGAAACATTATAATCAAATAATAACAAAAAGAGAAAAAAAAAACATTCAAAAGAAAATATCCGTAAATGATTTTTACGGATATTTTCTTTTGAATGTTTTTTTTTTTGAGAGCAGAAACACGCCCGGTTGATGGCAATAGGCTCGCCCCCTATTACATGGGACTAAAATAATGGCATAACTGGCGAAATGTGGGTGTACTAATGCGTACACCTCCGCCTAACCCTGCGGGGATTACAGGCGTGATGTTATGTGTGTGTGCAGAAACACGCAGCAAGGGGAGTACCTAGTGCGTGTTGTTTGTGTTCGTTCCCGAATTTTGAGGAAAGCGCGCGTGCAGTCAAGTTCAAACCAATGTATCAAGTTCAATAACCAGTGTATTTATTGCACACATTGTGATTGTAGTAGCGGACAGTGGTGAAAATCATGTAATTTAAAAAATAAAAATTATTTCATTAGTTGATAAGGTTATCGATTCTAAACCATTTCTGAAAATTTGGATGGTGGTTGCAAAATAACCCTGTATATCTTGAGTGTGCAAGTGAGAGACCATCCGCACACATAATGTTGTAGTCACCCAGGTCGTGCGCATGCGGCTCGTGGTGCAGCAGGCGCGCGGCGGGCGGCGGCGCGTGCAGGCGCAGCTCCCCCGCCGCGCTGCCCGTGGCCGCCACGCGCCCGTCGCCCGCCCACGCGCAGCACGTCACCGCCGCCGCGTGGCCCACGAACACGCTGCGGACATATGCACCCGCGACAACTCATTCAACACTAAACTATCTTTAACTTGAAACTGCCTTCTTTACACGACTGGTAGCTCAATGTGGTCCATCAGTGGGTATGTGCCGAGGCTGGGTAGGACGCGTACTCACTGCAGCGGCTTGGGGCTGTCGTCGTCCAAGCTCCAGAGGGGCGCGAGCCCGTCGTCGGTGGCGAGCAGCAGCAGCGCGGGCCGGCCGGCGGAGGCGCGCGCCGCCCGCACCCCGCCGCCGCCCGCCTCGCCCTCCGCGCTCTCTTCGTTGCACATGGGCACGCACAGCGAACGCAGCTGCACGCCCGACTATAACCACAAACCACCAACAAAGCCACACTTTCGTTGTTTCAATTAGACGACGTGTCGCGTTCAAATTATATACCTACAAATGCGTGGACTTGTGAGGGTGGCGGCTTCTTTATTGTTCATTAACTGTTTCCGGCCATTACTTCAACCAGATCTGTGCTTTAACTTTAAAGTTCCGATACTAATTTTAACAGCGAACGTGTGTTCTTATTCGTTATAAAAATAATGTGAGAATCATCACTTTTTGAATGTCAATATTAACGAAGAAATAGTGGCGCAACAAACTTCCCCTTAGTCCATGCTTCGATGTATTTGTACCTCAACGTCCCACACGCATGCCCGTCCGTCGAGCCCGGCTGTGAGCAAAGCTCGACCGGCCGCGGCAAAGTCCGCCGCCATGACGGGGTAGTGATGCGCGGCCAGCACGTGCATCGCGTCCAGCGCGCCCGCCGCCGCGTTCCAGCGGAACACGCGGCACAGACCGTCGCTGTAACACATGCAACATCACGAGCTAGCAGTGCGCGACCAGCGCGACCAGCGCAACCAGCGCGACCAGCGCGTGCTCTGCGTTGATACCGTCACACCGGACTGAAATCTTACATAAAACGAACGACGCACTGGTTCTGTCCCGCTTTTTGAAACAATTTAATTATAATTAATTTGTGCGTGGGTGTAGAGTGGCGCTAGTCATACCTGGACGCGGTCGCGACTATGTCCCTGTGCGTGGCAATGTAGTTGATGGCGCCGGTGTGCGCCACTTCGGCCCAAAGGCGCCGCAAGCACGTGTGGTCTGCGCCTACATCGCGGCTGACTAATGCTGTCTGCGTTGAAACCCCGTCCTCGTCCACTATCTCGTCGTCAACTGGTCCGATGCCCTATAACACCGGCACCACGTTTACGCAGAGCTAACATTACACAATGTCAAAAAATATGATATGTTATCACAATGTACAATGACTGACTTTAAGATCGCCGACACCAAAGTGAGCGAGTGCTTCGCACGGTGTATCCAGCCGGTCATCCAGCGAGAGAGCGCCCAGCGACCACATGCGAAGTGACCTGTCGTTCGAGCCTGCAATTCAATAAATGTTCTTATACGTTGTGCTAGTGACAAACACCAACGCGCCTTCCAAATAGAGTAAGGTGGTTACCAGTGACCATGTACCGCATGTCGTGCGCGAGTACTACGCAGGTAAGGTACCGTGAGTGCGCGTGCACGACGCGCACGCAACGCAGTTGTAGTCCGTCGGGCAGCCACAGGCGTGCCGTGCGGTCCAGCGACGCCGACGCCAGCACCGCGCAGTCCCCCCAGCCAGCCCACCGCAGTGCCGTCACCGCCGCCGAGTGGCCTCGCAGCCGGGTGCAGCACGGCAGTAGCCCGCGCGGCCAGCCGTCCTCGACACGAGTTTGCCATACGCAGATAACTGAGTCCTGCCCGCCTGTGGCGCACAGCTCGCCGTCCTCTGTCACGTCCGCGCACAATGCGCCCAAGTCGTGCACGTTATCCATCCACGCGAGTGGCACCGGCGTCGACAACCCACTAATCCCACTTCGACACACCTCTGTATACATAAATATAGATTATAAAAACACGCAGACATTATAGCCGTCATCAAGAAGATAGATTTACCTGCGAGATCAAACACTTTGAGCACGCCGTTCGTGCACGCGGTGAGCAACAACGCACCGCGCACGGGAGCCGTGACGGCGTGCAGTGCACCCTCATGCGCATGAAGTCTCGCGAGCATCTGCGCGCGTGGAACTTGCCACACGCATAGCACGCCATCGTCGTGGCCGCTCAGCAGGCGCGCACGTGCCGCCCAGCACACGGCGCGCACGGCCGTCGCGCCCGGTGCGGCCAGCAAGCGTCGCGGCGCCAGGGCCCGGCCGGACCACACGCGGACGGCGCCGTCCACACCGGCCGACGCCAGCAGCACGCCCGACGCGGCCCAGCGCGCCGCCGTCACGCCGTAGCGGTGCGCGTGCTCGACGCGCGCCGTCTCGTCCCAGCCCGCGCCGCTGCTCCAGTGCCATAGCCGCAGCGAGCGGTCGCCGCTGCCGGTCACGAGCTGCGCGCCGCTCGAGTCTGCGCACGTCACCTCGGTGCGGTGCCCGCGCAGTGTCTGCACCAGCGTGGGTTCCTCGATCTCTTCCATAACTTCCTTGCTACGACTACTTCTACGTTGGGCGTTTTGTGTTCGAGCTTGCTCGTTGAACTTCTCTCGTTGGAATCACACTGAATTGTGATCATTACTTTTACATTTGTAGAACACCATACTATCATTTATATTTGAAGTGTTATCGTTCGTTATAATTAATAACGGGCGTGAGCGCTCCCAGTGACGGTGACTGATTGGCGTGTGTGACGTGAGCGGCCTCGCTGTCCGCCGACGCGCGACATATCGGTAATCGATGGCCGCAGCGCGAGCTGGTGTCGGTGTGGCCCCCGCCTCGTCAGGGACACACGCGCCTACTAAAGCTATCTCCTATGTATCAGTAATACGACGTACTACGTACTAAACATTTATTTATTATTCATTTACCTACTCCGAGTCGTTCGTAATGCAAACTATTAGAGAAGCTAGCAAACCTATCAAATGGAAATGAATGAGCGTAAACGGAATAGACCTTAAAATTGTTTTAATCAGACTACCCAGAAAGAAAGTAATGTTTTATAAATAGAACTGGATTCATTAGAATGGATAGATTAGGATCAGATTATAATTTTATTGAAAGGATTCTCAGTTGCATACGATAATGCTAGTTTGATTGTTAAGGAGTGCTGGCGGATGGCGAGTAGACGAGCCAGACGTGACCCACACGTGTTTATATCGATCACACGCACACACGCGCGCCGCTCACTGCCCACTTGTCATTAACTACGTGGCGACGATTTTCATCACGCCATCAGCATATCGACAAACTGATATTTTATTTATAATTTGACAACCTTAAAACACTAAATCGTGTTTTCAATGTTTAACTATAGTTGAACATTGAACGAAGTAAATTATAGCATATAAACTACCTTCTCTAATTATCTCCATTAGAGTAAGGAATGACGTCACAGCCCATCCGATCCAGACGGTTCGTCAGACGTGTCGCGGAGAAGGGAGACGCGTCGCGGCAGTGCTCACCGCTGTCACCAGCCGCGCTCGTAGAAAGTGACCGCGGGTACCGGCGCCCTGACCTTGGCGTGCTTGGCACCTTACCATTCACAAGCGAACACTTCAATGTTAACGAATATCCACAACAGACGCTTGGAGCAATCAGTGTCGCGCAGATCGATTGACCTGTCATACTTGCAGGAAGGTCAACCTTTGTTTACTAACCAAGGCCCTTCCAGGCTTCACAATCGTTCGACATCCGACTCACCCCGTCTCCGCCGCTATTACCGCATAACGAGGTCAGCTGGCCGTCGCTCAACGTGACATATCGATCATAATAATACCGGCCTGTTAATTGTCCCTCTGCAGGGCAACAGGCAAACAAAGTGCGCACAAAAGACATCAACGCGCAACTAGAGAAACTTTATCAAAATATAAGTTTATTAGGTGTGGGTTAGTGATGTAATATGAATATGTAATATGAAGTGAATATACGTATTCTAATTCGCATTCGCGAATATTCGAATATTTTTTAACATTCATTCAACATAAGGAAAAATATGTGAAGTGTAAATAATATTAAGTCAATGAAATCAACAATTAAAAAAATCTTGTCACTTTTACTAGAGATCATTTTCCTTCTAGCTTCGCAATTATATCTGTAATTGTATTCTGTAACCAGGCTCTGCCTTAATATTTGGTACTATAAATAACATAAATACCGTCTGGTAATATGAGTATATACCCAGTGGTTTGAATCCGGGCAAGTACCAATGCGACTTTTTCAGTTCATACCTATGTACTTTCTAAAGTTTATCTTGGACATCACTGACATCGGTGAAGGAAAACATCGTGAGGAATCCTGGACTTATACCAGCCTATTACTGTCCCACTCATACCATATCAGAGGCCCATGAGGCTGTATAGAAACTGTGACATGGGTGTGTGGGGTCGTAAGACCTTACTGCCTACACGATAAAGAAGAAAGATTGATTATTGATAAAATCAAACTTGTTTAGGTATACGAATACGTATATTAATGAACCGTCCCAAGTTCTGCAAACATTTGCAGTCGCGGTGAAGTTACAAACATTGATACAAATATTTTCATATATATTCAACGTTCTTCGTCGACACTGATCATTTCTCATATTATTTGTATATTCTCTGATTGGCGCGCACGTTAGAAATAATAATGTTGTAGATATACTTTCACTATCAATGTTTGATACTATAGATAGCTGTTGGTGTACTTTACAGAATAAATAATTATTTAACCGTCTGTGGACACATGTATGTTCAATTTTTACTTTTATTTTACGAGTATTATTAACATTATACTACGTCCGGTTATTATGTGCTCTGAATTCCGATGCTCATAAAACGGGCGTATTAAGTTCTACGCAACCATAGCGTTCGATACGAAGCAATCGCAACAAAACCATTACTCTAATAAAATAGGCAGCAGTGTACCGTAACAGCTCGTGTTTGAAAATACACTACGATTCCATGCTGCACACACGCTGCCGAATGGATAACATAGCTGCGACGAGGCCAGAGAGGGGGGCGGACGGGGCCGCGATGAAGAAGGATCGCAGACCGCAGCCTCCGACGGCTGCGAGCTTGTGGCACTCGCGTGAAGCTGAGAGTGCGGTTCGCACGCACGCGGGATCTACTTGTAGCGTCTGTGAGCACGAGGCCAGTGTCGCGCAGTGCGCTCGTGTGTTGTGTGTCGTGACCGGTGTCTAGTGCGAGTGCGCAGCATGCGCTGCTGGACGGTGCTGCTCCTCTGCGGCGTGGGTGAGTGCCGCACGCGCTACCCTCATCTACCAGATCATAAAAAGTGACATTTACCATAAATATGTTGCCATTTTCAAGAACTAGGTCGAGCTGCTGCTTCAGGCTGGGAAGTGCTTACTTTGTGTTATAAGAAATTACGTAAAGCTTAAATTAAAGTAAAACTAGCAGGACGTAGACTATTTCTATCTTACGACGTGTAAGCGAACGTATTAGCTCACTGCGTAAGTGTTCTGCCAGTCCGTAAGAAATACTTTGTAAATGATATAAAGACGACGGAACAGAGGCACTCCGTAGCTCAGACTATTGTCACGGATCTATAGATATCAATAGATAGCTAGATGAGTAACACTGTTAAAGCACAGCAATAATAATGTACGTAGGTACTGCAGTCCAGTGTGGCATATCCAACAGGCGGCCCCAGGAGCTGGCGAGCATCCCCACCGCTGTGCCGAGGCCTTACTTAGGCTCAAAGTTAACTTTGAGCAAAAATATTGAACGGAAATTACTTTTTATTTAGACATGTATAAGATTTTTCTCTTACTTAGTTGGAAGATATCGAGTGGTTTTATTATCAAATATAGTACAGTCGCTGTTTTTCGTAGCGCGCAATTAAATACACGCAACTAATAAAAAACAAAGTGTTTATATTCGTGCACGACACAGTGCAGTGGTGTATTAGTTTAGTTATATAACCTATACTAAAATTTAACATTTTTTTGAACTTGGTGCCAAGTTAGTAATAAAACGACTGATAATTCCAGAGTATTTTTTTTAGCTTTTGGGTTATTATTATTTTAGAAGCTGTAAGATTTTTTAGTTTTGTTTTTTTTTTTCCGCCTTAGGCTGTAGGTATATCGTCATTTAGGTATCGTATATTGCTTGGCACGACTCCAAAAAATTGATATATTTAGTATTTATTATAACTATAGATAGGTTAATCGTAGGTTAGATTAGGTTTATTAATATAGGCATGGCAGTTGAGAGCTTGTCATGCTCACTCAAATGTCTCGCTGATGGTGGCGCGTGTGTTGGATCATTTGGCTCCCTCCATGATGGATTTAAAAGTTTCTTGTTTCTTTTAGAGTTTCTTGCTCGTTCTTCTCCATAGAGGCCTACCTCCGTTTTGGAACGAGCAACTAGCTTCAATTTTCGGACTAACTGACCGACTCCTTGACAATTCAAAAGTGCCTGCCTGTAAACGGTCTAATTGAAATAAATGTTTTTGACTTTGACTTTGTAGGTTATATTATTATTTTTAACTTTTTAGTGCTTTTAGGGTTTTTTCTCATTAAAAATACAACCAAATTGATAACCTCCTTTTTTTTTAAGTCGCTTAAAAATATGGACAGGCCTTAAAGATGCTTCCTTGCTTGATTGATGCTAGATTTAAAAAAGTTATTTCACAAAAAAAATACAAACATCCGAATTGAGAACCTAAAAAGTCTTCCCTCGATTTTGCCAAGATTCCATGATCATTGGAATAAACAAAAGAATATTCCAAATCGGTTCGTAAATGACGGAGTTATGCGCGAACAAACATCATGAATGTAGACAATGTAGATAATTTTTTGTTGTCCGATATCGATAAAATTCATGGGACCATTTGGTAATTATAACCTTTCCAACAAAAAAAGTTTTTTTCAAATCGGTTGGCAAGCGACGGAGATAAGCGCGAACAAACCTAAAAAAAAAAAGAATACAAACATCCGAATTGAGAACCTCCTCCTTTTTTAGAAGTCAGTTAAAAAAAACGAGGCAATTGTGCGTGAAAGTTTTTGAAATTGCTATACCTAAGGTAATTTTGGCACTTTTGTGATTTTTCTTTAAGGGCCGAATATCTGCAACGAATTTTACTAAACAACATTTTTCCATTTTATGTAAGTTTTGCTAATTTCGGATGACCATAAGGCAGACAGTCGTCTTTATTTACCGAAGACAATACTTTCAGGATAAATTATCAATAAATATACACATATTTACAAAAAATGCGACACAAAAAGAGAAAATCGACAAAATCTGATGCAAGGTAAAATATCCCAAAAAATATTATAAATATATCGAGAATCAACAACTTCAGCTTCGCAGCTTCTACATACTTCTTAGTTTTCAGTCAGAGTTTAAATGTCGGCACTTCCGACGAATCAGAAAATATCTGTCCAATATGTTCCTATCCATTTTCCGTGTCAGGCTCAGTGCACTCATGCACGCGTGGTTGCAGGCGTGGCGAGCGCGGCGGCGGCAGAGAGCGCGGCGCCCGCGCGTGCGCCGCGCCCGGCGCGCCACGCGCGGCCCCTGCCCGACAGCGGCGACAGCTGGCGCAACCTCATCGCCGGTCAGTCTCATGCTTACTATACTACCAATTGCTCCGACTGCGCCGCGTGTTATCTTCTGCTGCCTAGTGCAGCGGAGCATCACACGTTAGTCTACTGGCTACACGAGCGCTGGCTCACTATGTACTCATTCGTAAGCTTGTCGTCGCTTTCGAAGGTATGTTTATCATCACGTAGAAACCGCATTCAGTAAAGGAGCTACTCTCAAATAATTATCGATCATCAGCTTGTAATGGCCAGGCGGAGCCTGTGTACTTATATATCTGTCTTAAGAAAGGGAGAAGAAAGTTAAGAGTATGATAACACATATGATTCATATGCTGGGTCTCGGGTCCTGTCAGTGGGTTAGGCATCCCACATCCCCAGTATGGCGCGGCAGGTCGGTAAATGTCACACGACTTCTAAAAAGCTTACGTTAGTCTTTTAATATAGTCCAATAATCATGGTTATTGTAGGTGGCACACAGTCATGTTATACATCCTTCTTTCGCCAATTGTCATCCAATTGCAACTGCAAAATCCAGAGTCCAGGCGTCCACAAATAAAAACCTAATATACCAAAAAAAATGATTGAGCCCGAATGCCCGGAGTCTATTAAAAACCCACCATCACAACTTTCAGTAGTCGTGATGCCATATTAGTTTCCCTTGGTTACACTCAAGTACAGCTAACATTTTTGACCGACAGGTTCCTACGAACTACTCCACATAATAATAAAATACACCATACATCACAGGTATAGATTACTATAGCCTCTGCCCGCGACTTCGTCTGCGACAAAGTTGATTTCTCCACACACTTTGGGAGTGAATTTTGGAAAATCGGTTCCTAGCGGTCGTCTACTAACTTCTACCTCCCTACCAATTTTCATCTTTAGATATTTCGTGATGAGTGAGTAAATGAGTGACCTTTCGCTTTTATATGTTTAGATTATGTTAATAGTATTTGTGCAGAATACACGCGAGGTGCGAGTAAAGCGGGGGACGCGGCAGGCGCGGGGGGCGCGTGGGCCGGCGCCAGCGGCTGGTTCCCACAGGCCATCCCCGTACAAGTACCGCTGCGTGAGTAACCTTATATTAACCTTGTGTCTAGTCATTGCAACCAAATACCTACAACATTGCCTTGTTCTCATGTAGTAGACAAACTGCAGCTCGCCATCTGCTGTGATTCTGTCATGGGTGCTCTTTGGCTTCATTCACACTAATATACCACCACTTATGTAAGGGATATTCGGCCCCTTGCAGCTCCGGTGTCGGTGGCACGAACGATGCACATGACATCATATATTTTCCATTACTCGGCATTTCGTTAATTTACTAAAAACTTACTGCAAACGTATCATTATTGAATAGTTTGACGAGAAAGATATTTATAGGAAAAAGTGGCATTTGGAGTTGTCACAAAGCAATATTAAATTATGCCTATAAAAAAATGCTGTGTCCACCTGTGAGAAGGCAATGCCCTACTGTCAGTATAATAATTTTATTACATGTCAGATCGCTGCGAAATTAAAAATAAGGTTTTATAAATACAGAAAACGTGAACAGCGAGCGCGCATCCCTGTCGGTGCTGGTGGTGCCCGTGCCTGTGCCGGTGCCCGTGGCCGTGCCCGCGCCGCGCTCGGACTCCGCGCGTGAGTCATCCGCCTCAGTCCTCGCATCGATCGCCAGCACTCGCCGCGGCCGCACGCTCACTGTCCGCCACTGTTGCAGAGTGCAGCGCTCCCGTGGCGCCGCCGCGCGCCGTGCCCGGCTACAGCGAGCCCGCGGGCCCCACCTACACCTCACTGCACAACCAATTCCCACTGTACAACCAACCACCTACAAACTACGCAGTGCCATCGTACAGTCCATTGCCAGCGCCTCAGCCCAGTGCCGCTCCCAGCCCCGCATCCCCCGCGTCCCTCACACCTCCAGGCTCGGTGGACTTACATTATTTCGAGTCTTCGACGGCACCCCCACAGCCGCGCGTCCCGCCCCGCCGCCCCGTTGCTGAGGAGCGACTTGCTAGGAACGCGCCCACCTTCCCTCCTGTCGGTGAGACTTATTACTACTAAAACACACCACACTAATCTAATTTGCATCGACTGATGTCACGAGCATCATCTTTCATATAATATTACAGTACAGTACTTTTACCCCTTCTAAATGCTGAAATTCTCTTCTACTTGGCAGAGGACTCACGGCTCTTGGTGGAGCAATTCCGCGCACAGGTAGCGGACGACCCTACCCTCCCTCCGATAGTGCTCGACCCTGTCGGCGTCGTCAGCACCGATGACTATACCGTTGACGAACTCAGAGAGGCAGCCGAGTCCCCGCCGGACGCGCAGTCGCCTCACGACTCACCGGCGGGCGAAGGCGAGGCGCCGCCGGCCCGGAGGCGGCGGCGTATCAAGTGCAAGCAGCGCCGATCGGCGGCGGCGACCGGCGGTGCGGGGGAGAGCGCGCTGGAGGTGGAGGCTCACGTGCCACCGCCTCCCCCGCCACGCTTTGAGCGCCCGCTTTTCCTGCGCGGGCGCCTCACCGTGCCGCGCGCCGGCTACACCGAACCATATTCCGTGTGGTATGTACATAATGCATCATCAAATCGTCATTGACGTCGAATGGTTAAATTCGTCTGCGCATGAACTGTAACAAAAGGTAACAGGTTGGTTTATTCTCAGTGCAATTGTAGGGCTCTTCAAGAGGACCTCAACATTACAAAAAACATGATTACTGTTAACGTCTGTAAATGTCAAATTAGTTATAAATACGAAATAAATCTCTATTGATTACGCTTTATATCGGTATCAATATAGACAAAGTCTAGTTAGTTTGAGAATCGAAAGTTTTGTAAATTATTTATTTTAGTACATGGAGGACTTACAGCTATTAAAAACAAAACTGTATTCACCTGAAAGACAATTACTTCACGTATACACCTAGAATAACAATCTCTGGTGTGAGCACACTAACAAAAGAAAAACATTGCTATAATATTTATAAATTAACATTGTGTAAGCAGGAAAGCAAATGTAAACGTGGACTTTTGATCGTTGACCATGCACAATTTTGCATAACTGCGCAGCGTCGCCCCACACTAGGAGTATCTCCTGAGTGTACGTTTACAAACATATCTAAGAAACTCACATACACAAACATCATTATACAAGAATCAAATAGAACGGAACCTTTTGTACTTAGCCTAGTTAAGCGGGGAAACATATGATTAGCTATACAATACTGTAATGCACTATTTTGAACAGTAATGCACACATTGCATGTGATGCCGTTAGTTACCTAAATAAAAATATGAGAAATACCTTTTCCAAACTATGGACAGTACCTACGGAAAATAATAATATTTATTGTGGAGCAACGCAGGGAGGTTCGTGGCTGAGTAAGAGCTTGTTGAGGTCGGTCGGAGAGGACGGTAAGCTGTCAGTTGCGGCTGTTATTTGTAGATATTTGTTGGTCACTCTGGCCCATGCCCATGTGAAGTAATGGTTGCCAACTGCATTCCGGTAGACTGGAAGTTAGCCGAATACAGTTGGGACAAGGCTACACAGACCGTAAAGCGAAGCATGTAACGCGTGGCGTGTGTCGCAGGTGGGACGCGGCGAGCGGCGCGTCGCGCGTGGACTTCCACGGCGGCGCCACCTCCACCTACCGCATGATGAGGCCCGACGGCCGCGTGCAGAGCGTGCAGGTACACACTCACCTTAACTCGTACTCTACAAACATCAAAAATCATAATTTGCCACAAAAATATATATTTTCCTTCAACCGACTTAAATAATAGCTACTTTGTACAAGTTTCATAAAAAGAGGCAAGAATGAATGATTGTCACATTATTTTCTTTAAAAAATCTTCAGAAAAGCATGATGTTTGCGTAAAATGTAACGATTGCTGTTGCAGATCCGCGTGGACCGCACGGCCGAGTCGGACGTGCGGCGGTGCGTGGTGTCGGCGCCGCGCCGCGTGACGCTCGCCGAGCGCGCGCTGCCGGCGCTGCCCGACCTGCAGGCTTTCTTCTTCGCCGGTGAGGGCCAGACCAACTCCGATGTCAATATTCGATACGCTTGTGCCTACCATCCGTGCTGACTCGCCGTGCGTTGCAGGTTACGTGTATCGCGGGACGGAGCGCGCCGAGCTGTGGCGGCACACGCTGTCGGGCCACAGCGGGGAGCTGGGGGGCGCACGCGGGGAGGCGCTCACCTTCCGCCACGAGCTGCTGGTCACCCGCTCCGCCGACAACCACACCACCACACCGCACTGGTGAGACACTATGACGGGAATTCGAGTTATAGTCCTATCGGTAAAATCTGCTCTACGCCAGTTCCGTATTCGTCTCATGCTTCTGTTAGCAATTTGGTGGTTAAAAATATGTTTCCAATGTAAAAACATACTAAATTACAAGTAGCAGGTTATATCTACGTCTTCGTGTACTTTTGCCTATAACGGATTTACTCCTGAGGCGGTCTTATATTAATTTCGTGAGGATCTGATGTAGAGCTACGGAGAAGGGCAATAAATGAAGGTATTGTGATTTGGTTATGTGCTACTGAAGTTCCGTGGATTTGGATGATAAGAAGCAAGTACTGAACAGCGGAAAATATTTTGTTTTTTAAATAACATTCGGAAGACAGCGGTTCTGTTCATTGTTTTTCTTTTTATACAATGGATTTCCTCTTGACTCTAGTCTAGGTCAGAGGTGACAGGGCCAAAACTACGACGGAGTGAGCTTACCCAGAAGAAGCCTGTTCACTCTAACTATGAAGAGATTTGGGTCGAATTCGGACGGAAGTAGGTAGAGAGTTCCACTCCGTTGCTTGTAAAAGTCGTCTGGAAACGCTCAGAGCGTAATGTTTTGTATTGTTGAAAGCTGTAGTTATTTTTCACTTTGGAGTTTTACACCGTGGTTGCATGGTATGCAAAAAGTTTTTTGTAGCTGATGGTCGGGCAAGGAAACGTTTTCGGTGTGGATGTTGTGGAAGCACGTCAAGTGTCGCTCTCGCTGACCGCTGTCTGGGCCGCAGGTACTCGGTGCGCGTGGACAGCTCCGTGCTGGGCGCCGACTGCGACGGCTACGTGCACACCTTCGACGACGTGCAGGCGCGCCACCACGACCCCTCCATGTTCCACCTTGACATCGGTACGCAAGTCGCGCGGGTTACGTACGCGTTACGTACACGGCACACGGTATTCATTATCTGTTATATTTTGTATTCAGCTGACGCATGCGAACAAGTTGAGCTCACGAATCGGATGGAGAGCGTAGAACCGCTTCGTGAGTTCACCATGCTGCGCCGAGATCCGCGTCACGACACGGGGATACAACAGTGAGTGCCACTGGACTCTGCGCATGATTATAGTATTTCTTATAAATTAAGTATGTATTTTATGTACTTGTATGGAAGAGCTGATTATTATTATTTATTTATTTGGTTCAGCTCACAAGGACCCATGGAAAAAAAAAATATACATAAAATTAAATAAAACCTATATGTACTTATTACTGATTCATGTGTTGACTACATAGTGACAGTTTTCGTTACCATGCTGTTTCTACCTGTTATAATACGTGCAGGTATAAACAAAAATTTGGCCGTACATACGCCGATGACGTGGAGGAGGCGGTCCGCAAGAACGTCCTGGTACAGAGCACGCGACACACGGCGTCGGGCAACAGGCAGGGCGCCTCCTTCGCGCTCGCGACCAACTTCCTGTCGGACCGGCTGGTGGTGGAGCGCGTCGGGCTGCTGGGGGCGCAGCTCATGCCTGGCGCCGACCCCGGGGAGCCGTTCCCGTTAGCGCGCTCCGAGCTGGACCTGATGCGCGGTCGGCTGCCGCGCAGATTCGACTGGCGCGAACGCGGCGCCGTCACGCCCGTACGCTGTGAGTGTCGCCGCCGTCCGCGCCTGGCGCTGGCTGTACACTAGTGCACACACCAGTAACGCGAGTTGTCGCCCGCAGATCAGGGCGAGTGCGCGTCGTGCTGGGCTTTCTCCACGGTGGGCGCGGTGGAGGGCGCGCTGTTCGTGGAGACCGGGCGCCTCGTGCCGCTCAGCGAGCAGGCGCTCGTGGACTGCGGCCACCCGTCAGTATACGCATACACACACGCGCGACTGCGCAAGTAGCGCGAGCGCCGCTGTCATGTTACCTTGTGCGTTACAGGTACAATACCCGCGGATGTAAGCCAACATGGCCGAGCTTCGCCTACGACTACATAAAAGATCAAGGACTGCCCGCACTGGACGAGTACACGCCCTACAAAGCCAAAGTACGATCATCAGCCAAATAATTTGTACAACAAACACAAGTTTACACAGTTTTACTGAATATTCCCTCAGTGCCACATTTCTTAAAATTTATGAAAGCCATTATCACTACATGGCTTTTTATGTACCGGTAAGTGTGATTAAGTGACTTTAAGGTTGCTTAGCAGACGTAGTCGGAACTCCGCTTCGCAAAAAAAGTAACCACGAAGGGGATGGCGGAATCTGAGTTCGCACCTAACCTGCCCCAAGTCCTATCTGAAAATAAAATATTTCGTTGCGTTATTAGTAATTTTAAATTAATCACACTTACCGGAACAAGCATTTAATTTTATGTGCACGTCACAGAACATGCATAATTATAGCAAATTTCGGTCCCATCGGATACCAGCAAGTGGTTGAAATGGTTTGCAAATGACGAGTAACTTGCATACATATCTACACTGCTAATTCAAGGTAAAGCTTGTCAAAAACGTGCCCTTATAACATCAGTTTTCGTAAGTCTGCCACAAAGTGCATTTTTCCAAATCTTTGCAACGTAGGTGGATGTTTTTTTTCTAAAACGTAGTAACGTAGTATGTGTTTGCTGTACAGGTACTGCAGTGTCGCGCCGACAGCGTGCCGGCCGTGACGCGCATCAGCGGACACCTCAACGTCACGGTGGACAACATCCTGGCGCTCAAGGTACTGCGCCGCCGACTGGCAGACGTGTGTGTTAGGGCTCCCACGCAAAAACACGATACGACGTCCTTGTAGCGCGTAAACGCGTACGCGTAAACATAGAAAATCGGTATATTTATCCAAGATTTTGCCGCGTCGTAGCACGATGCGACGTCGTAGCGTATTTATGTGTACGAGCCCGAAGGGCTCCCACCTGAACAATGTACCTATTTTCTAAGTTTACGCCGCGTCGTAGCACGATGCGACGTCGTATCGTGTTTATTTGTGGGAGCTCTTACTGTCGCATGCGACGCGTGCCTGACCCCGGTGTGTTCGTGCAGGTGGCGATCAAGAAGTACGGGCCCGCCGTCGTGACCATCGATGCCACAGCTACGTCCTTCGTGAGCTACAAGAATGGTTATTATCACGATGCCCGCTGGTCAGTAAACGATTATATTATATCTGTTAAATAATTAATTTAAAAAAAACAGATAATGGTGCCGATTCCCTTGGTCACAAACTAAACTAAAATTAGACTATTTCCATCTTCTTCTGTCCAATAAAACAAGAAAGAGACTAATGTAAATAAGAGCTGTTAAATTTAGTCAATCTGACACATCCATACAATTATAGTTGACATCTTAAAACGTATGGATTAAAAATACGGAAAAGTTCAAGGCAAAACTAATTTGACATCGCTAATTTAGTTCTTTAATGTCACCGTCCTTTCCGTTCGCTGTATATTAGTAAGAGATGTAAATTCTCTAAATTTAGTCTAGTTCGAGAACAAGGAAATCGGCACCAATATTAATTATTTTATTAGTCAAACTTTTTTCTCATAATAATTATATGAATTAATTATTCTTGCGATGTGCGGTTTTACGATAAGAGGTCATTAAAAAACGAAAAGATAGCGACATTTATTGTCACTCGCCAGGGTCCAATCGGACCGCAGGTGCAGATAAGTAACAGTTTGAAGTGTTACAGCCGGCGAGACAGCCGGAACCACGCCGTGCTGGCGGTGGGCTGGACGGTGCACCGCGGGGAGACGTACTTCATCCTCAAGAACTCGTGGTCGGCGAAGTGGGGCGACGAGGGCTACGTGCGCGTGCGTGCGAGCACCAACACGTGCGGCGTGCTGCGCGGTCCCTCGGTGCCGCTGCTGCGCGCCGCCGACGTGCTGCGCGTGCCGCAGAACGCGCCCTCGGCCGCCGTGCCGAATAACACCTAGCTTATACCTATCAAACTTTAATAATAATTGTTATTGTGTTATTAGTTGCCGATGTGAGTCATTAAAGGTAATTTTACTAAGTACTTTTATTTGTCTATTTTATTTCTCCACAAGTTTGAATACCGGGCCGTCGCGCATCGCCGTGTTGGTGCTGGTCTCAACTAGAGTCTGAATTAATGCCAGCTTAAACTTATTGAGAGGTCAAGTTGGAACGAACATATTATTGCGGCATATTACCGCTGCAAACTAAAAGGTGTTGAACAAACTGGGCGTAAGACTAACAGCATTGGAATATATTTTATATTTTCGAAAGATTATAGTTAATACGTTATATCATATTATCGCATGCTTAATATAGATACACTATAATTCTTAATACAACGCTTTCTATCGACATACACTAAGAAAGTTTCAAAAAGAGTGTGTTTAAGTGCTCTTACAAGTTTTCGGCCTCTTTCACACTCGGGAGTTTTAAGATGCCATTTTGGCATAACACTGACACATTCAATATTCGTTCAACCGCTGCAAAGTTATTTAAATCTGTTTATTTGTTTTAAAAGTGACTTATTAATATTTAGGACTATTCAGTAATCTGTGATTTAGGTTTTACATTATAAATCCGAACTACCAAAAAGCTTTTTTACAAAAAAATATGACCGCCTTCAAAAACTACAAAATAAAAAATAACTTTAGCTTGGAAGTCGGTGGCAATACCTACATAACAAGAAACAAAACCAAAGCCGCTTTTATTTTTCACTTTTTAGTGCTTGTGTGTTAATGTTTGAAATCCTTACATAAAGCCCTTTCAAACAATACCTCACACGATATATTTAATTTTGGAAAGTGGTAGGTGGGGGGGTTGACGTACCCCCTCCCCACTTCCTTTAGTCAGTCATCGACTACACGTATAAACAAAGCAATTTTTCTTGTTACGGCGGTTCTGCTGTGATTTTACAAGGAGTTCCGTTCCATATTTCCAAAGTTCATCATCAGATCATGACAATATTCCTATGGGACCTATTCGGAACTATACTCTTTCAAACAAAACAAGAATCATCCAAATCGATTCATAATTGGCGGAGTAATCGTAGAAAAAAAAAACAAAAAAAAAAAACATACGCGTCGAATTGAGAACCTCCTCCTTTTTGAAGTCGGTTGAAAATGTTTTATCGTTTTTTGTAATAATGTGACTTAAATCTTAAATATACAGCCAAATAGTATTTGAATTTAATAATAAACTAACTTAAAACTAATAAGGTCTAAATATTTTAGAGCAGACTTACTGCTATTCAGTATTAATAGACAGCCTAAAACTACAAAAATAATTTTGACAGCCTACAATAAAATAAATAGATAGTATTTCATTAAAATTTAAGTTTTAATCAAATAAGTAATTATCATTTTACCTTTAAAAAAAAATTGAACTGTTCAACTAACATTTTGACATTATTTTTTTGACGGGCCTGTTGGTCTAGTGGTTCGATTCCCACCCAGGACAAACTTTGTGTGATGAGCATGATTGTTAGTTCTGTGTCTGGGTGTGATTTATCTATAATATGTATGTATTTATAAATTATATAAGTATGTATAATATAATATATCAGTTGTCTGGTTACCATAACACAAGCTCTGCTTAGCTTGGGATCAGATAGCCGTGTGTGAGTTGTCCCAAGATATTTATTTATTTATTTTGTAATATGTATGACCAAATAAACAACCGAAGTCGTAATTGCAAAACGTTTTTTTGCGATTTCTCTAAAAACTTTTTTTTTTAGTTAGGTCAGTCTATTATTAAGCATGCGTTATGGCCAAAGCACTAAAGACACAGGAAAACAAAGTTTTAAACCGTTTTAAAAATGCAATATTTCAATATTGCTGCACACGATTTATCTTTTATCAGGCATAAGGCCAAAGGGAAAAGACCAACAGTATTGAAATTTATTTCATATGGAAGATTGAGTACTTGATACTCCTTTTATATTATGGCACCAAGCACTAAAGTCTCGGGAGAACAGAGCTGAACAGTTTTAACTGCACTTTAACATTGCTGTCCATTGCTTCCCACTATGCCCGTTGAACAGGTGTTCAACGGGCATAGTGGGAAGTTGTGGCCATACTGTTTCTATTATTTAACCAACTTCAAACATCGAATCGCTTATGAATTCGCGATGTATATCTTTTTTTAGGGGGCGAGCCTATTGCCATCAGCCGTCCACAAATCCAGACTCCGATGCTGCTACTCAGAAATTTGCTAATGGAAAAACCCAATAACACTTTGCCCGACCCGGGAATCGAACCAAAGACCTTCGGTTCGGCAGTCGCGCTTTGCGACCACTAGACAGACGAGGCAGTCATAAATTATATTTGGGTATCGATAAACTGTAACGAGGTGTCGCTATTTATTGATATCGATACCTAATTACAATGTAATGAGATACCTAATTACCATTTATCGATATCGATGCCTTATATTATTATCGAAATCGACATCTTACCATAATTTATCGAGATCAACATCATACTTAAATTATCGGTATCGATCTAACCTAACTACAATCAACCGATATCGAGAACTTATTATAATTTGTCGATATCGATACCTTAATTCTATTTATCGATATCGATACCCTATGTTTTATCGATATCGTCATCTTACTATTCATCTTATTATTTATCGATTTCGATACCTTATTACATTTTATCGATATCGATACATTATTGTTGTCGACATTGTTCACGCCGTTTTGACTTGAGTTTATAAGGAGCGCCATCTAGTGGCAAACCTACGAACTTCTAAGTCGCACGCTCTTGCCTCGGTCGAGGTTTCCGGCTCCCGCCGCTATGTGCGGGAATCGTGACGCACGCGCCTGTCAAAAAAACGGGCCAATCAACAGTGTTGTGAAAACCGCGATCCTGTTCGGATTCATGTAACGCTCGCCCGCTCACCAGATCGACAATCCGCTACTGCTCCATTCTTTCGGACAGTTAATATATAATAATTCCGCTGCTAAGTGCTTGAACTGCTTCGCACGTGTTTGTGACTGTGTTCGTGCTTCACCCGCGCCTGCTCGGCATAATATTCTAGACAAACCCGCTGCAGCGCTGCTGTGCACGTGAGGCTGTGGAAGAGTCGTCGGCTTATTGGTGAGTAACGCTCCTTTGTTTTTCCCGCAATACTCAACCCCGCTTATGTGGGCCAAATTATTTTGGCCCACATAAACCGCATCCCCATAATTTTGGTCCCATCGAACCGAATAAAACCAGTGTTAAATAATATTTGCGTTTGTAACTGTGCTATTTGTAAAATACGAAATTACCTAGTGATCCACGTGCGTGGATCGACCGCGTGGTCCGCGTGTACATACCTACTTACCATTCTAGATCGTTCGATCGATTTACTTACGCTTATTTTACAGTGTTAACATTAAATTATTACATAGTTACGCAGTTTAGTGAATATACTTGTTCAATAATACTTTATTTTCGCATTAAATTATAACTAGGTAGGTACCTACGCTGGATCTAGGTAGCATTACAAAATGGCGTCCGAAACCAAGTTGAAAATTATTATCGCTAAAAAAGAATCGATATTCGCGCGTATTAATGATTTATATAATTCCGCAAAGAAAATAGTTATTTCTAATGTTGATACTAGAAGTAAACAAGAATTTCTCTCCGTTTCTTCGAATATCGATAAACTATATAATACTTTTAACGATCTTTGTGATTAGTATAACGCTTTGTTATTAGAAAAGGACCCTGATTGTATACTTAATTATAATGATTGGAGCTCATTTGAATCGTTATTTTCTGCGGTTCAATATACACGTACCGTTTTGTTAGAATCTCGTCGCGCGAGCTCCGAGAAGCTCGATAATAATAATAGTTGTCGTTTGCCTCCGCTTGAGTTAGTAGGTTTTTCTGGACAGCCAGAAACCTGGCCGCTATTCTATCAGAGTTTTAAAACTAATGTTCATGATAACAAAAGGTTAACAGATGGTCAACGTGTACAATATTTAGTAGGTAAATTAAGTGGAAGCGCTCTCAATGTGTTCGCAGGAATTATTCCTAACGAGTCTAATTATTTTACTATTTGGAATGCTTTAGTTACTAAGTACCAAGATAAAAGATTACTTGGGTCTATGTATTTAAATAACATACTGGATTCAAAACCTCCTAATGATTCTCATACTCAATTAAATAGCTATATCGAACGAGTGCATTCATCTTGGTCAGCATTAAAGCAATTAGACATTAACGATTTATCAGATTTCATAGTCACTCATCTTGCTATTAAAAAATTAGATTCGCAATTAATTAAAGATTTCGAATTATCTGTCCGCGACAAAGATATACCTATCAGTGATCAATTAGTGAATTTTATACGTCATCATATAAAAGTTTTGGAACGAACAAAGGCTGTTCGTCAGAATACTACATCGCATCATAACAATCAGGGCACCAATACGCAAACTCGCTCGCGTTCTTCCGCGCCGAGAGTTTCTCATAGTTTTGCTATTACAGAAGATAACGTTAATAATAACTTCGCTTGAATGTTTTGTAAAAAAACGCAACATAGTCATTTATATGAACGTGGGGACTTTAAGAAATTATCGGTCGAGGAACGTTTGAATTATGTAAAAAATAATAAATTATGTAGGTATAAACTGTTTTAGTGGTAAACATACTTCCTTTAATTGTCGTTCTCAGCATACTTGTAAACAATGTCATAAGAAACATCATTCAGTATTACATTTTGAGAATAATCCACTTCATTCGCAAAATAAAGTAGGTGTTGACAACAGTAACCCTGCGTCCGCTTCGTCCAGCGCAGCCGCGCCGGCTGACGCGACCGCTTCGCCAATTGTTGATAATAAGTCGAAGGAATGTACTAATTCCACGAATTCGTTCGCTTTGCATTCATGCAATAATAAAGTTTTATCTATTAGTCAGTTAAATAGGTCAACTGTTTTACCTACCGCGCGAGTATATGTTCCTAATAATGGAAATCGCTTTGTTATAAGATGTTTAGTAGATAGTGCTTCTCAAAACAATCTTATTAAGTTAGTACTCTCGCTTGTTGTAACAAATTAAAATTAAATATTCAACCGCTTGTTAACTCATCGTTAGAGTCTGTAGGGTCGATATCGGCACCTATTAGAGGTTACGTAACACTTACTATCCAGTCTCGTGTTTCTGACGCGCAATATAATATAACGTTGTTAGTAATTGATCGTATTACTGATCAGTTACCCGCTCATAATATCGATACATCTGTGATAGATTATTTTAAAGATTTACCGCTAGCAGATGAATGTTGGAGCTCGCCCGGGGATATAGATGCAATTGTTGGCGCTCAAGTATTCGCGTTTGTTATTCTAGGAAGTAAAGTGATACCTACACCGCTCGCGCAGTCAGCTGATTTCTCGAACACCGCTCGCTCCGTACCTCACGCTCTCGAGACCACGCTTGGCTACATTATTATGGGTGAGATACCTACTCTCAATCGTGAAGGTGTAGTGTGGTCCTTCGCTCCTTTAGTAGATACTTTAAATAATATTATTTCAAAATTTTGGGAACTCGAGGAGGTACCTTCTACAACTACTTTAACTCCGGAAAATCTGGACTGTGAATCATTTTATAAATCTTCAGTTAAAAGAAGTCCGTCGGGTCGGTATATTGTTTCGCTGCCTTTTAAAGGTGATCATAAATTATTAGGTAATTCGTTCACGCACGCTCAGCGTCGACTGACTGCGCTAGAACGTAAGTTTAATACTCTTCCCGTACTACGTCAAGCTTATAATGACGTCATCACCGACTATATTAATAATGGTTATCTGTCAGAGATACCTTATTCTTCTTTAGCTATAACTGAAGGTTATTTCATACCACATCACGCCGTTGTTCGAAGTGATAAGTCGACAACAAAAACACGCATCGTTTTAGACGCAAGTGCTAAAACTGCCAGCGGTACATCACTCAACGACTTATTACATACAGGGCCTAATTTACAGGCAGATTTATTTTCGCTTCTTTTGAATTTTAGATATTTTAAAATCGCTTTAACAGCCGATGTACGTCAAATGTATCTCAGAATTTTATTATCCGAGAATGATCGTAAATATCAAAAAATATTATACCGTTTTAATGACACCGAAACTATTCGCATTTTCCAATTTAATAATAATAATAAATATATAATATTTATTTATTTAAATTATAATATTTTCCAATTTAATTCCGTAGCATTCGCCCTTCGGTCTAGTCCTTTCTTGACTATGCGCACGGTCCGCCAGTTAGCTGAGGAATATCGCGATAAGTTTCCGCTCGCGGCAGAAGTTGCCACTGAAGAACTGTTTAAGGATAATTTAACTACGTCTGTCCATTCCGTTGATGATGGGATTCGTTTGGCAGATGAGTTACTCGCTTTATTTATTATTGGTGGATTTGATCTCGTCAAATGGTCAAGCAACTCTGCTGATTTTCTCGCGCACTTACCTGAGTCATATCGTACAGCTATCGAATTTACTGACGATAGTGACTCACTAAAAGTCTTAGGCTTGAAGTGGCTACCTACTGTTGATGTATTCTCTTTTACTACGACTACTTCTTCTGGCGGTGCCACTAAACGTGCTATACTTTCCACAATCGCTCGCTTATTTGACGTACTGGGGTTCGTCGCTCCTGTCATTCTTTATGCAAAACTGCTCCTACAGGATCTATGGTTTGCTAAAGTAGGTTGGGATGAAGAACCTCCTAAATCTATCGTTGATTGCTTCATTAAATTCAAAGACGAGCTACCGCTTTTATCTAGTTTACAAATACCTCGCCACTTAGGTGTCGCTGCAGGTTGTGTGGTAAATCTGGTCGCGTTCGGAGACGCTAGCATGAAGGCTTACGGCTGCGTCATCTATCTGCATGTGATTCATCCTAATGGTACTATTGATATTGATTTAGTAGGCGCTAAGTCTAAGGTGGCTCCACTAAAGACTGTCTCGCTAGCACGGCTTGAATTGTGTGCCGCGTTGCTTCTTGCTAAACTTGTAAAACAAGTACATAATGTTTTTCATAATCGCTATCCTATAAAGGAAATATTCGCATTTAGTGATTCCACCATCGCTCTGTCGTGGATTCACTCTTCGCCACACCGGTGGCAAATATTCGTGGGCAATCGCGTCACTAAGATACAGGAGGCTTTAAGTCCTGACCGATTCTTTCACATAAATGGGACAGAAAATCCCAGTGATTGCTTATCGCGAGGTTTGTTACCCTCACAAATTATAAATCATCCGCTTTGGTGGCAAGGTCCAAGTAGGCTCCGTTGTCCTGTCACTGAATGGCCTATAGTGCCATTTAATTCTTCGCTCGCTGAAGGTACCATACCTGAAATAAAACATACTGTTACTCTTGCCGCTATCCTTAATATGGATTCATCGCCTCTTCTTGAGCTCGCTTCCCGGGTATCTACCTGGAAAAAGGTTTTACGTATTCTTGTGTACGTTTTACGCTTCATTAGGAAATTACCTCGCTCACCTGTAATTCAAGTTTCAGATATCGAAGTCGCTGAAACAGTTATTCTTCGCGAATTACAGCGCAAACACTTCGCTGATGAAATTAAAATTATAAATAAAGGTAATTTACCTTCGCCTTCTTTGAGAAAACTCGACCTGTTCGTTGATAACAACGAATTGCTCCGCGTCGGTGGTCGATTGACAAACGCTAATATACCTTATGAAAATCGCCACCCAATATTGCTTCCTCGCCGCCATCATCTAGTAGATTTGATAATAGATGACTGGCATCGCTCCCACTGTCATACTGTTTCGTATCTTCTCATGTCTTTGCTAAGACAACGGTATTGGATTATACCCGCTCGCGCTCCACATTGGGGAGAAATATGGGAAAGTCATTTATGTCGTAGCATTGGTCAACAACTACTGTGCTATGAAGAATTGCTGACGGTTACTCAAATTGAATGTCTCTTAAACTCGCGTCGCGTTAGTGCGAACTACAACTGGCACTTTCAAACGTCCAGTTGTAAAGTTATGTCCGCTACCGTCACAATAATTAATTAATAAAGCACAGCTGCACACGCATTTATATATTTAGTTTTTAATTTTATTTCGCATACGAATCTACTCTTAGATTTACTCTTTTATTTAATTCTATTCGCACTAGTAATTTCCTATAACCTAATTTAACTTTCCCGCATGAACCTCACATCCTTCCCCTATTTATTTTCTTTATTCCTTTGTAAATCCTACGAATTTCTAAGCCGGGGAGGATATTCACGCCGTTTTGACTTGAGTTTATAAGGAGCGCCATCTAGTGGCAAACCTACGAACTTCTAAGTCGCACGCTCTTGCCTCGGTCGAGGTTTCCGGCTCCCGCCGCTATGTGCGGGAATCGTGACATGCGCGCCTGTCAAAAAAACGGGCCAATCAACAGTGTTGTGAAAACCGCGATCCTGTTCGGATTCATGTAACGCTCGCCCGCTCCCGCCCGGTCTTGGTTGATGCGCTGTCACCACATCGACAATCCGCTACTGCTCCATTCTTTCGGACAGTTAATATATAATAATTCCGCTGCTAAGTGCTTGAACTGCTTCGCACGTGTTTGTGACTGTGTTCGTGCTTCACCCGCGCCTGCTCGGCATAATATTCTAGAACAAACCCGCTGCTGTGCACGTGGGGCTGTGGAAGAGTCGTCGGCTTATTGGTGAGTGGGTGCGCCTCCTGGCTTCCTTAATTTGCTTAAGTGTGAACATAGTGAACTCCAACCGCTCCTTTGTTTTTCCCGCAATACTCAACCCCGCTTATCGCTGGGCCAAATTATTCTGGCCCACATAAACCGCATCCCCAGACATCTTACTATAATTCATCGATATTGATGACTTATTTCTATTTATCGATTTCGATACCTTATTGTTGTCAACATTATATGTATGATAATTTATCGATATCAATACCTATCGATAACGATACATTTTGTCGATATCGGTACCTTGTTTTATCCATGTCGGCATCTTATTTTTAATTATTGGTATCGAAACCTTATTTCTATTTATCGATATCGATACCTTATTGTCGTCAACATCACATAATATTTTATCAATTCCGATACCTTATTACCATTTATCAATATCGATACCTTAATATCATTTATCGATATCGATAACTTATTTCTATTCATCGATATTGAACCCTATTGTTATCAACACTATATAATAATTAATCGATATCTTATGACCATTTACCGGTATCGATACCTTTTTTGATATCGGTATCTTGTTTTATACATTTGTCAGCATCTTATTATTATTAATTGATATCGATACCTTATTACCATTTATCGATATCGATACCTAATTATATTTATCTATATCGATACGCTGTTGTTGTCGACATCTTATCATAATTTATCGATATCGATACCTTATTTCTATTTATCGCTATCGATACCTTATTTCTATTTATCGCTATCGATACCTTATATTTGTCAACATCACAATAATGATAATTTATCGATATCGATACCTTATTACCATTTATCGATATCGACATCTTTTTTTGATATCGGTACCTTGTTTTATCCATGTCAGCATCTTATTAGTATTTATCTATATCGATACCTTATTACCACTTATCGATATCGATACCGTATTATATTTATCTATATCGATATGTTGTTGTTGTCGACATAGACTACTGAAAAACCCGTTACCTTGCGGGTTTTGAGAAGGAGTGCTTGAATAAAAAAAAAAGTCCAATTTTTCTCGACAGTGCGGACCAGTAGCACCGACACTGTACCCCAAGTATATTTCGCAGATGTTTGCTTACACCATTGAATACAAATTACAGTTGTGGTTGTAGTGGTTACAAAAATATTTTATGCTAAGACCCTATATTATGGGCCCGTTGGTCTAGTGGTTAGCGGCCCTGACTGCTAAGCTGGAGGTCGTGGGTTCGATTCCCACCCAGGACTAACTTTGTGTGATGAGCATGATTGTTAGTTCTGTGTCTGGGTGTGATTTATCTATAATATGTATGTATTTATAAGTTATATAAGTATGTATATCAGTTGTCTGGTTACCATAACACAAGCTCTGCTTAGCTTGGGATCAGATAGCTGTGTGTGAGTTGTCCCAAGATATTTATTTATTTATTTTATTAATCGCGGAGAATCTTAACACCGCGATTCAGAAATCGATCGCAATGGTACAACGCCATCTAGTGACGCGTATGTAAACTAAATTCGACAATTGCCATTGCGATCGCTTTGGTTTACAATTCTAAAGCTACAATAATGCTACACGGTTCAACAACTACTATAATTCATCGATATCGATACCTTATTGTTGTCTACATCACATGATAATTTATCGATATTGATACCTTATTGTTGTCAAAATCACATGATAATTTATAGATCTCGATACCTAATGAACATATCTCGATATCGATACCTTATTATATATTATTGAAATCGATACGTTGTTATTGTCGACGTTTAATGGTAATTCATCGATATCGATAAACTATGTTTTATCGATATCGATATATCAATACCTATCGATATCGGTACCTTGTTTTATTCATGTTGACATCTTACTATAATTCATCGATATTGATACCTTATTACCATTTATCTATATCGATACGTTGTGGTAGTCGACATCTTTCTATAATTAATAAATTAATTCATTGATACCGATACCTTATTTCAATTTATCGATATCGATATCGATACCTTATTATATTTTATCGATATCGATACCGTATTATATTTTATCGATATCGTTACCTTATTATATTTTATCGATAGCGATACCTTATTATATTTTATCGATATTGATTCCTTATTATATTTTATCGAAATCGATACCTTATTATTTTTATCGAGATCGATACCTTATTGATGTAGACATCTAATGATAATTTATCGATATCGATACCGAATTATATATTATCGATATCGATACCTTATTATATTTTATCAATATATGTAGATACTTTATTATATTTTATCGATATCGATACCATATTATATCGGGTGTAAGGGACATCCCTCCGAAAACTTCAGGGTGCATTCAGCTCCTTATTTTGAATCGTATTCCACGGGAATTTTCCTCAGGAAAATTTCCATAACTTTTCCCGTTTTTTCAGTTAGTATTCCTTTATTTCAATGTAAAATTACATTATCTGTACCCAGCACTCCATTTATGTAAAAAATACGGCTAAAATCAAAAAACCAGCAATGGATGTTGAAATACTCGAAACAAACGACGCGCGAAATCAGCTGTTTACGTTCTGCCTAGCTACAGAGTTCATTGAATTCACCGCAAACTACCTACCCTTCCCAACCAGTAACAGACGCTCCTGTTAGAGTATTGCTTCGTTCCTATTGGTCGAATGGTCGGCGTTTGCACAAAATGCCTAATCTCAACAGTGTTGCCAACTTATTAGACCTCAATTTGTGAACGAAAATGTTAGAACTATCTTGATGCACCCCATAATGCACCAGCCGGATTTTCGTAGCCCCGACAAAGAGCGCGTGAGGCCACATGGGGACGATGTTGTCCCGGCCATCCGCGGCCGATTAAAAGTTTTATGCTGTAGTTTACGGTTTATACTTATGAACTTCTTTATTGATAAACGTGAATCTTTTCGTGCACTTAATTTCTAAAGGAAAATCATTTCTCCCAAAAAAAAAAACAAATGAGATTTAGTAAAGATTAAAAATTTTCTTATTTTGCACAACTTTTTGCACGAAATCACAATTTCGTGCAAATAATTGGTAACACATTCCCGTAAAATCGTGCAATCGTGCAAAGCGCTGGCGCCGGCCGGGCGGTCTCTTTGTGTCGCTTTGAGTTGTGCCGCGAGCGCATGTCGGTAGTTCGGTACTCGCGCAGTCTCAATGTGTTATTACGCCGCGTCTTCATTACGTACCTACCTACGCTTTTCGACTTATTTTTTTGTTGTGGTGTTGTTCTTTATTAAGAAATGGCTACATTTAGTGCTCGTGAGTATGGAGAAATGATTATGTGCAACGGAGAAGCTCTGGGAAATGCTAGCGAAGTGCTCCGAATTTACGTTTCAAGGTAGGTATCCTGACCGTTGGCGTCTATCAGACTCCCGGATGATTACCAATGCCTATCACGGCGTGTTAGATAACCTACTATTGTTGCCTATTGTTCCCCACCGGGAAGGCGCTCACGCTGATGACCCGCTTGCACGCAGAGACACTGCGCCGTTCCTATGTGTATGAACGCCTCGGTGGAGGTCACTTCGAGCCGTACTTATCTCATTCGACCGGAGCGATTCTGAAGCATCTAGGATTTATTAACATTTTTTTTTTATTTGACCACATAATGCAACTTGACGTCACGCCGGTATCTGCTTTATGGCTCGCTCGTACTCTCTTCAACATGACGTACCTACGTACCTAACAAATAACGTGGCGCGACCGGCGCGTGAGCGCTTGGCGGGGAGGGCGGCCGAAGGCTCGCTGCGCTTGCCGTTCGCTACGTGCGTTTGGCACGAAAACGATACATTGCTTATAAGGTATTTAAACAAATCAGGTTTAGTGGATTCCCGTAACGTTCCTGAAATAATTTCATGTACCGGTCATCTTAATATGGTTTACTAAATTCACCCTGTAAGTTTTCGGAGGGATGTCCCTTACACCCTGTATTTTATCGATATCGATAGCTTATTGATGTCGACATCTTATCGACGTCTATTTATCGATATCGATACCTTATTACCATTTATCGATATCGAAACCTTATTACCATCTATCGATATCGATACCTTATTATATTTTATCGATATCGATACCTTATTATATTTTCTATCTGCATACCCCACTCGTACTGTCTTTGCTAGTCGGCAAAATTTAGGTCAAGCCCCCCGTGTATATGTATAATAAAATTAACCGTATCCTTAATATTTACCCCATGCAATTGTACGAGTGTAAGAAAAATCTGAATGAATGGCTCCTTACCCTTAATTATGAAGACGTGGAAGAACTCCTGCTTACATTGGCTTAAATTTATGTATCAAGTGTTTCTAATTTAATCTAACATTTAATGTACTCACAAAGACACGTAAATAATTAATAGGGATAATTAATAATTATGACCCGTTCAAACAACCATCCACACACACACACACCATCTCACACCTCACGTACACTCTCACACATACATGTACTTACATGCACACATACACACATACACATTTTATGCTTGTTCATCTTCTTTGATTTTTAATTTATATGGTACTTACTGTAAAATCGAAAGAGCGAGGCTTTCCTAACACAAGTATCATTTGATTACTTTCAGGGAAGCCCCGGCAACTTATTTGTAAAGATTTACTGAAATAAATACATATTATTATTATTTTTTTATTACCATTTATTGATAACGGTACCTTATGTGTTATCGATATCGACAACTTATTTTAATTTGTCGATAAGAAAAGATAAGATATTCTCTATTTGTATAAACATAGTATAAATACATGCAAAATTAAAATCAATTGTTTAAGTACAGTTTTGTTTAGCCGTAAGTATCGGCGTACAAATATTTTTATAATAGGTTTGAAAACTAATTATTTTTATGAAGGACAACTAAAAAATTACACATAAAGAAAGAGAGTTACTATAAATTACATATACCTACAAAATGTATAACTTAGAGATCTGTTAATTCGAAATTATTTTTATACCATCATGTCAACATTCAGATATCGGTACCTTGTTTTATCCATGTCGACATCTTATTATTATTTTTAGATATCGATAACTTATCACCGTACGACGAATACTTCGACTACGAGTGACGTAAACTTCGACTACGACTGACTTAGACTTCGATTACGAGTGACGTAGACTTCGACTACGACTGACGTATACTTCGACTACGACTGACGTATACTTCGACTACGACTGACGAATACTTCAACTACGAGTGACGTATACTTCGACTACGACCTTCGTAGACTTCGACTACGAGTGACGTATACTTCGACTACGAGTGACGTAGACTTTGACTACGACTGACGTAGACACCGAATACGACTGACGTATACTTCGACTACGAGTGACGTAGACTTCGACTACGAGTGACGTAGACTTCTACTTCGAGTGACGTAGATTTCGACTAAGTCTGACGAATACTTCGACTACGAGTGACGTAGACTTCGACTACGATTGACGTAGACACCGACTACGAGTGACGTAGACTTGGACTATGAGAGACGAAAACTTCGACTACGACTGACGTAGACTTCGACTACGAGTGACGTATACTTCGACTACGACTGGCGAAAACTTCGACTACGACTGACGAATACTTCGACTACGAGAGACGAAAACTTCGACTACGAGTGACGTAGACTTCGACTACGATTGACGTAGACTTCGACTACGAGTGACGTAGACTTCGACTACGAATGCCGTAGACCTCGACTACGACTGCCGTATACTTCGACTACGAGTGACGTAGACTTCGACTACGAGTGATGTAGACTTTGACTACGACTGACGTAGACACCGACTACGAGTGACGTAGACTTCGACTACGGGTGACGTAGACTTCGACTACGACTGCCGTATACTTCGACTACGAGTGACGTAGACTTCTACTTCGAGTGACGTAGATTTCGACTAAGTCTGACGAATACTTCGACTACGAGTGACGTAGACTTCGACTACGATTGACGTAGACACCGACTACGAGTGACGTAGACTTGGACTATGAGAGACGAAAACTTCGACTACGACTGACGTCGACTTCGACTACGAGTGACATATACTTCGACTACGACTGGCGAAAACTTCGACTACGACTGACGAATACTTCGACTACGAGTGACGTAGACTTCGACTACGAGTGACGTAGACTTCGACTACGAGTGACATAGACTTTGACTACGACTGACGTAGACACCGACTATGAGAAACGTAAACTTCGACTACGAGTGACGTAGACTTCGACTACAAGTGACGTAGATTTCGACTAAGTCTGACGAATACTTCGACTACGAGTGACGTATACTTCGACTACGACTGACGAATACTTCAAGTACGACTGTTACGAATACTTGGACTACGAGAGACGAAAACATCGACTACGAGCGACGTAGACTTCGACTACGAGTGACGTAGACTTCGACTACGAGTGACGTAGACTTCAACTACGAATGCCGTAGACCTCGACTACGACTGCCGTATACTTCGACTACGAGTGACGTAGACTTCGACTACGAGTGACATAGACTTTGACTACGACTGACGTAGACACCGACTATGAGAAACGTAAACTTCGACTACGAGTGACGTAGACTTCGACTACAAGTGACGTAGATTTCGACTAAGTCTGACGAATACTTCGACTACGAGTGACGTATACTTCGACTACGACTGACGAATACTTCAAGTACGACTGTTACGAATACTTGGACTACGAGAGACGAAAACATCGACTACGAGCGACGTAGACTTCGACTACGAGTGACGTAGACTTCAACTACGAATGCCGTAGACCTCGACTACGACTGCCGTATACTTCGACTACGAGTGACGTAGACTTCGACTACGAGTGACGTATACTTCGACTACGACTGACGAAAACTTCGACTACGACTGACGAATACTTCGACTACGAGTGACGTAGACTTCGACAACGAGTGACGTAGACTTCGACTCGAACTCTCGACTTCGACTACGAGTGACATAGACTTCGACTACGACTGACGAAAACTTCGACTACGACTGACGAATACTTCGACTACGAGTGACGTAGACTTCGACTACGAGTGACGTAGACTTCGACTCGAACTCTCGACTTCGACTACGACTGCCGTAGACTTCGACTACGAGTGACGTATACTTCGACTACGACTGACGAAAACTTCGACTACGACTACGAGTGACGTAGACTTCGACTACGAGTGACGTAGACTTCGACTACGAATACCGTAGACTTCGAATACGACTGCCGTATACTTCGACTACGAGTGACGTAGACTTTGACTACGAATGCCGTAGACTTCGAGTACGACTGCCGTATACTTCGACTACGAGTGACGTAGACTTCGACTACGAGTGACGTATACTTTGACTACGAGTGACGTAGACTTCGACTACGAGTGACGTAGACTTCGACTATGAGTGACGTAGACTTCGACTCGACCTCTCGACTTCGACTACGAGTGACGTAGACTTCGACTACGAATACCGTAGACTTCGAATACGACTGCCGTATACTTCGACTACGAGTGACGAATACTTCGACTACGAGTGACGTAGACTTCGACTACGAGTGACGTAGACTTTGACTACGACTGACGTAGACACCAACTACGAGTGACGTAGACTTCGACTACGAGTGACGTATACTTCGACTACGACTGACGTATACTTCGACTACGACTGACGAAAACTTCGACTACGAGTGACGTAGACTTTGACTACGACTGACGTAGACTCCGACTACTAGTGACGAAAACTTCGACTACGAGTGACGTAGACTTCGACTACGACTGCCGTATACTTCGACTACGAGTGACGTAGACTTTGACTACGAGTGACGTAGACTTCGACTACGAGTGACGTATACTTCGACTACGACTGACGTATACTTCGACTACGACTGACGAAAACTTCGACTACGAGTGACGTAGACTTTGACTACGACTGACGTAGACACCGACTAGTAGTGACGAAAACTTCGACTACGAGTGACGTAGACTTCGACTACGACTGCCGTATACTTCGACTACGAGTGACGTAGACTTTGACTACGAGTGACGTAGACTTCTTCTTCGAGTGACGTATACTTTGACTACGACTGACGAATACTTCGACTACGAGTGACGTAGACTTCGACTACGAGTGACGTAGACTTCGACTACGACTAACGTATACTTCGACTACGAGTGACGTAGACTTCGACTACGAGTGACGAAAACTTCGACTACGACTGACGAATACTTCGACTATGAGTGACGTAGACTTCGACTCGAACTCTCGACTTCGACTACGAGTGACGTAGACTTCGACTACGACTGACGTAGACACCGACTACGAGTGACGTAGACTTTGACTACGACTGACGTAGACTTTGACTACGACTGACGTAGACACCGACTACGAGTGACGTAGACTTCGACTACGAGTGACGTAGACTTCGACTACGAGTGACGTAGACTTAGACTCGAACTCTCGACTTCGACTATGACTGCCGTAGATTTCGACTACGAGTGACGTATACTTCGACTACGACTGACGAATACTTCGACTACGAGTGACGTAGACATCGACTACGAGTGACGTAGACTTCAACTACGACTGCCGTATACTTCGACTACGAGTGACGTAGACTTCGACTACGAGTGACGAAAACTTCGACTACGACTGACAAATACTTCGACTACGACTGACGAATACTTCGACTATGAGTGACGTAGACTTCGACTCGAACTCTCGACTTCGACTACGAGTGACGTAGGCTTCGACTACGACTGACGTAGACACCGACTACGAGTGACGTAGACTTTGACTACGACTGACGTAGACACCGACTACGAGTGACGTAGACTTCGACTACGAGTGACGTAGACTTCGACTACGAGTGACGTAGACTTCGACTCGAACTCTCGACTTCGACTACGAATGCCGTAGACTTCGACTACGACTGCCGTATACTTCGACTACGAGTGACGTAGACTTCGACTACGAGTGACGTATACTTCGACTACGACTGACGAAAACTTCGACTACGAGTGACGTAGACTTTGACTACGACTGACGTAGACACCGACTACGAGTGACGAAAACTTCGACTACGACTGACGAATACTTCGACTACGAGTGACGTAGACTTTGACTTCGAGTGACGTAGACTTCGACTACGACTGCCGTATACTTCGACTACGAGTGACGTAGACTTTGACTACGAGTGACGTAGACTTCTTCTTCGAGTGACGTATACTTTGACTACGACTGACGAATACTTCGACTACGAGTGACGTAGACTTTGACTACGACTGACGTAGACACCGACTACGAGTGACGTAGACTTTGACTACGACTGACGTAGACACCGACTACGAGTGACGTAGACTTCGACTACGAGTGACGTAGACTTCAAATACGAGTGACGTAGACTTCGACTCGAACTCTCGACTTCAACTACGAATGCCGTAGACTTCGACTACGACTGCCGTATACTTCGACTACGAGTGACGTAGACTTCGACTACGAGTGACTTATACTTCGACTACGACTGACGAAAACTTCGACTACGAGTGACGTAGACTTTGACTACGACTGACGTAGACACCGACTACGAGTGACGGAAACTTCGACTACGAGTGACGTATACTTCGATATCGATAACTTATGATTTATCGATATCGATAACTTATGATTTATCGATATCGATAACTCATGATTTATCGATATTGTTAACTTATGATTTATCGATATCGATAACTTATGATTTATCGATATTGAAAACTTATGACTATTTTGATATCGATAACTTATGATGTATCGATATCGACAACTTATGATTTATCGATATCGATAGCTTATGATGTATCGATATCGATCACGTATAATAAATCGATAACGGTAACATATGATATATCGATATCGATAACTGATGATTTAAAGACATCGATATCTTTTGATTTATCGATATCGATAACGTTTGATTTTTTTACTTATGATTTATCGATACTGAAAACTTATGATTCATCGATATCGATAATCTATGATTTATCGATATTGGTAACATATGATTTATCGATATCGATAACTTATGATTTATCGATATCGATAACTTATGATTTATCGATATTGATAACTTATGATTTATAGATATTGATAACTTATGATTTATCGATATCGATAACGTATGATTTATAGATATCGATAACTTATGATTTATCGATATTGAAAACTTATCACAATTTGATATCGATAACTTATGATGTATCGATATCGACAACTCATGATTTATCGATATCGATCACTTATGATTTATCAATATCGATAACTTATGATTTTTTTCTTATGATTTATCGATACTGAAAACTTATGATTCATCGATATCGATAATCTATGATTTATCGATATTGGTAACATATGATTTATCGATATCGATAACTTATGATTTATCGATATCGATAACTTATGATTTATCGATATCGATAACTTATGATTTATCGATATCGATAGTATATGATTTATCGATAGCTTATGTAATTTATCGATATCGATAACTTATGATTTATCGATATCGATAACTAATGATTTATCGATATCGATAACTTATGATTTATCGATATTGATAACTTATGATTTATCGATATCGATAACTTATGATTTATCGATATCGATAACTAATGATTTAACGATATCAATATCGATAACTTATGATTTATCGATATCGATATCGATAACTTATGATTTATCGATATTGAAAACTTATGGTTTATCGATATCGGTAACTTATGGTTTATCGATATCGATAACTTATGGATTATCGATGTCGATAGCTTATGATTTATCGATATCGATAACTTATCATTTATCGATAACTTATGATTTATCGATATCGATAACTTATGGTTTAACGATATCGATAACTTATGGTTTATCGATATCGATAACTTATGGTTTATCGATGTCGATAACTTATGATTTATCGATATCGATAACTAGTGATTTAACGATATCGATGTCGATAACTTATGATTTATCGATGTCGATAGCTTATGATTTATCGATATCGATAACTTATGATTTATCGATATCGATAACTTATGATTTATCGATATCGATAACTCATGATTTATCGATATTGTTAACTTATGATTTATCGATATCGATAACTTATGATTTATCGATATTGAAAACTTATGACTATTTTGATATCGATAACTTATGATGTATCGATATCGACAACTTATGATTTATCGATATCGATAGCTTATGATGTATCGATATCGATCACGTATAATAAATCGATAACGGTAACATGATATATCGATATCGATAACTGATGATTTAAAGACATCGATATCTTTTGATTTATCGATATCGATAACGTTTGATTTTTTTACTTATGATTTATCGATACTGAAAACTTATGATTCATCGATATCGATAATCTATGATTTATCGATATTGGTAACATATGATTTATCGATATCGATAACTTATGATTTATCGATATCGATAACTTATGATTTATCGATATTGATAACTTATGATTTATAGATATTGATTTCTTATGATTTATCGATATCGATAACGTATGATTTATAGATATCGATAACTTATGATTTATCGATATTGAAAACTTATCACAATTTGATATCGATAACTTATGATTTATCGATATCGACAACTCATGATTTATCGATATCGATCACTTATGATTTATCGATATCGATAACTTATGATTTTTTTCTTATGATTTATCGATACTGAAAACTTATGATTCATCGATATCGATAATCTATGATTTATCGATATTGGTAACATATGATTTATCGATATCGATAACTTATGATTTATCGATATCGATAACTTATGATTTATCGATATCGATAGTATATGATTTATCGATATCGATAGTTTTTGATTTTTTTACTTATGATTTATCGATACTGAAAACTTATGATTCATCGATATCGATAATCTATGATTTATCGATATTGGTAACATATGATTAATCGATATCGATAGCTTATGTAATTTATCGATATCGATAACTTATGAATTATCGATATCGATAACTTATGATTTATCGATATCGATAGTATATGATTTATCGATATCGATAACTTATTATTTATAGATAACTTATGTTTTATCGATATCGATAACTTATGGTTTATCGATATCGATAACTTATGGTTTATCGATATCGATAACTCTTGGTTTATCGATGTCGATAACTTATGATTTATCGATATCGATAACTAGTGATTTAACGATATCGATGTCGATAACTTATGATTTATCGATGTCGATAGCTTTTGATTTATCGATATCGATAACTTATGATTTATCGATATTGTTAACTTATGATTTATCGATATCGATAACTTATGATTTAGCGATATTGAAAACTTATGACTATTTTGATATCGATAACTTATGATGTATCGATATCGACAACTTATGATTTATCGATATCGATAGCTTATTATGTATCGATATCGATCACGTATAATAAATCGATAACGGTAACATATGATATATCGATATCGATAACTGATGATTTAAAGACATCGATATCTTATGACTTATCGATATCGATAGTTTTTGATTTTTTTACTTATGATTTATCGATACTGAAAACTTATGATTCATCGATATCGATAATCTATGATTTATCGATATTGGTAACATATGATTAATCGATATCGATAGCTTATGTAATTTATCGATATCGATAACTTATGAATTATCGATATCGATAACTTATGATTTATCGATATCGATAACTTATGATTTATCGATATCGATAGTATATGATTTATCGATAGCTTATGTAATTTATCGATATCGATAACTTATGATTTATCGATATCGATAAGTCGATAACTTATGATTTATCGATATCGATAACTTATGATTTATCGATATCGATAACTTATGGTTTATCGATATCGATAACTTATGGTTTATCGATATCGATAACTAATGATTTATCCATATCATATGATTTATCGATATAGATAACTGGCAAGGTCTGTCGATATCGATAACCTAGATTTATCCATATCATATGATTTATCGATATCGATAACTTACGATTTATCGATAACTTATGATTTATCGATATCGATAACTTATGATTTATGATATCGATAACTTATGATTTATCGATATCGATAACTTATGATTTATCGATATCGATAAATCATAAGTTATCGATATCGATATCGTAAAATCATTAGTTATCGATATCGATAAATCATAAGTTACCGATATCGATATCGTAAAATCATTAGTTATCGATATCGATAAATCATAAGTTATCGATATCGATATCGTAAAATCATTAGTTATCGATATCGATAAATCATAAGTTATCGATATCGATATCGTAAAATCATTAGTTATCGATATCGATAAATCATAAGTTATCGACATCAATGAATCATAAAATATCGATATCGAATAATCATAAGTTATCGACATCAATAAATCATAAAATATCGATATCGAATAATCATAAGTTATCGATTGATCGAATTGATTTATCGATGTCGATAACTTATGATTTATCGATATCGATAACTAATGGTTTATCGATATCGATCACTTATGATTTAACGATATCGATATTGATTTATCGATATCAATAACTTATGGTTTATCGATATTGATAACTAATGATTTATCCATATCATATGATTTATCGATATTGATAACTGGCAAGGTCTGTCGATATCGATAACTTATGATTTATCCATATCATATGATTTATCGATATCGATAACTTATGATTTTTTGATATCGATAACTTATGATTTATCGATAACTTATGATTTATTGATATCGATAACTTATGATTTATCGGTATTGATAACTTATGATTTATCGATATCGATAACTTATGATTTATCGATATCAATAACTTATGGTTTATCGATATCGATAACTTATGATTTATCCATATCATATGATTTACCGATATCGATAACTTATGATTTATCGATATTGATAGTTTATGATTTATCGATAGCTTATGTGATTTATCGATATCAATAACTTATGGTTTATCGTATATTATCATAAATTATGAAAATAATCATAAATTATCGATATCGATAACTTATGATTTTTCGATATCGATAACTTATGATTTATCGATAACTTATGATTGATCGATATCGATAACTTATGATTTATGATATCGATAACTTATGATTTATCGATATCGATAACTTATGATTTATCGATATCAATAACTTATGGTTTATCGATATCGATAACTTATGATTTATCCATATCATATGATTGACCGATATCGATAATTTATGATTTATCGATATCAATAACTTATGATTTATCGATGTCGATAACTTATGATTTATCGATATCGATAACTTATGATTTATCGATATCGATAACTTATGATTTATCGATATCGATAACTTATGATTTATCGATATCGATAATTTATGATTATTATCATAATTTATGATAATATACGATAAATCATAAGTTATCGATATCGATAACATGTGATTTATCGATATCGATAACTTATGATTTATCCATATTATATGATTTATCGATATCGATAACTTATGATTTATCCATATCGATAACAATTGATTTATCGATATCGATAACTTATGATTTATTGATATCGATATCTTATGATTTATCGATATCCACAGGGATCAATACTGGGCCCATTCCTCTTTCTGGTATACATTAATGATTTACCTCATTTACTAGAAAACCAACCACAAATGGTGTTATTTGCTGATGATACCTCACTAATTTTTAGAGTAGATAGACGAGCACAACACCTTGACGACGTAAATAACGCCATGCTTAAGGTTCACAATTGGTTTACTATTAATAATTTAGTGTTAAATGAGAAAAAAACGAAATGCATAAGATTCACTTTACCGAATGTTAGAAGTACTGAACGTAACGTTATATTGAATAAGGATATACTTGAATTCTTCGAAAAGACAGTTTTCCTGGGGATTACGCTCGATTCTAAGCTGCAGTGGGGTCCCCACTTAACATCTCTTGCAGGGCGGTTAAGTTCAGCCGCTTACGCTGTCAGAAAAATCCGTCAATTAACAGACGTGGATACCGCGAGACTAGTCTATTTTAGTTACTTTCATAGCATCATGTCTTACGGTATTTTGCTTTGGGGACGGGCTGCAGATATAAATTCTATCTTTATCCTGCAAAAGAGGGCCGTCAGAGCCATCTATAATCTTGGCAGTCGAGATACTCTAAGGGAATTGTTTAAAAAAATTAACATCATGACGGTACCTTGTCAATATATATATGAAAACATCATGCACGTTCGGAAAAACCTTCAACTTTTTAAGAAAATTAGTGATAGACATAATTTTAATACTAGAAATAGGAACAAATTAGATCAACCAAGTTTCAGATTGTCAAAAGTAAGCACTTCTTTTATGGGGTACTGTGTTAAATGCTATAATAAAATACCTCTGGATATTCTCCAACTAAATGAGAGAAAGTTTAAAACATGCATTAAACGCACACTATGTAGTCGAGCATACTATAAGTTAGAAGATTATATGACAGATAAAAATGCTTGGCTTAATGCTAGTCCTGCTCCACTCGGGCTCACTAATTAGTTTTTTTTTTTTTAAGATAATGATGTTTCTTACCCCCTTTTTATTGACCTGAATAACTTGTTTCGTTATCAATACTATTACTTTTTCTTTTTTACATTCCACAGTTCATCTAACGATGAAGTACACTGAAGTGTTAGTGTTGTACAATTTAATATCATTTATTTCAATTCTGTAAATGTGAGTACCTTGGAGCTTTTTGTTTATTAAGTTACTATGTGCTTTGGCTTAATGAGCATGGCAGTTGAGAGCTTGTCATGCTCACTCAAATGTCTCGCTGATGGTGGCGCGTGTGTTGGATCATTTGGCTCCCTCCATAATGGTTGAGCTAGGTGGTGCTGATCCATGCGTCATGCTCGTGAACGGGTGCTGTCAGTTGGGATTGGTCATCTCTTAACTGCTATAGCTTACATCTTTAATTTATATTTAACTTCAGTTTTATATTCACCTTCATTGTGTTCACATGTAGAATCAACAAGAATAATGTAACCAGGATTTTGTAAAAACCTAATTTAAAAGAGTGCCGTGGAGTTTCTTGCTCGTTCTTCTCCATAGAGGCCTACCTCCGTTTTGGAACGAGCAACTAGCTTCAATTTTCGGACTAACTGACAGACTCCTTGACAATTCAAAAGTGCCTGTAATCGGTCTAATTGAAATAAATGTTTTTGACTTTGACTTTGACTTTGATATCGACAACTTATGATTTTTCGATATCGATAACTAATGATTTTACGATATCGATATCGATAACTTATGATTTATCGATATCGATATCGATAACTTATGATTTATCGATATCGATAACTTATGATTTATCGATATCGATTACTAGTGATTTAACGATATCGATGTCGATAACTTATGATTTATCGATATCGATAACTTATGATTAATCGATATCGATATTTTATGATTTATTGATGTCGATAACTTATGATTTATCGATATCGATAACTAATGATTTAACGATATCGCTATCGATAACTTATGATTTATTGATATCGATATCGATAACTTATAATTTATCGATATCGATATTTTATGATTTATCGATATCGATAACTTATGATTTAACGATATCGATGTCGATTACTTATGATTTATTGTATATTATCATAAATTATGATAATAATCATAAATTATCGATATAGATAAATCATAAGTTATCGATATCGATAAATCATAAGTTATCGATATCGATAAATCATAAGTTATCGATATCGATAAATCATAAGTTATCGATATCGATAAATCATAAGTTATCGATATCGATAAATCATAAGTTATCGACATCGATAAATCATAAGTTATTGATATCGATAAATCATAAATTATCGATATCGGTAAATCATACGATATGGATAAATCATAAGTTATCGATATCGATAAACCATAAGTTATTGATATCGATAAATCATAAGTTATCGATATCGATAAATCATAAGTTATCAATATCGATAAATCATAAAATATCGATATCGATATCTATAAATCATAAGTTATCGATATCGATATCGATAAATGATAAGTTATCGATATCGATAAATCATGAGTTATCGACATCGATAAATCATAAGTTGTCGATATCAATAAACCATAAGTTATCGATATCGATAAATCATATGATATCGATAAATCATAAGTTATCGATATCGATAAATCATATGATATGGTCAAATCATAAGTTATCGATATCGATAAACCATAAGTTATCGATATCGATAAACCATAAGGTATTGATTTCGATAAATCATAAGTTATCGATATCGATAAATCATAAGTTATCGATATCGATAAATCATATGATATGGATAAATCATAAGTTATCGATATCGATAAACCATAAGTTATTGATGTCGATAAATCATAAGTTATCGATATCGATGAATCATAAGTTATCGATATCGATAAATCATAAAGTATCGATATCGATTAATCATAAGTTATCGATATCGATAAATCATAAGTTATCGATATCGATAAATCATAAGTTATCGATATCGATAAATCATAAGTTATCGATATCGATAAATCATAAGTTATCGATATCGATAAATCCTGAGTTATCGACATCGATAAATCATAAGTTATCGATATCAATAAACCATAAATTATTGATATCGATAAATCATTAGTTATCGATATCGATAAATCATATGATATCGATAAATCATAAGTTATCGATATCGATAAATCATTAGTTATCGATAAATCATAAGAAATCGATTTAAATAAATCATATAATGTGGATAAATCATAAGTTATCGATATCGATAACCCATAAGTTATTAATATCGATAAATCATAAGTTATCGATATGGATATATCATAAGTTATCGATATCGATATATCATAAGTTGTCGATATCGATATATCATAAGTTATCGATATCGATAAATCATATGATATGGATAAAACATAAGTTATCGATATCGATAAATTATAAGTTATTAATATCGATAAATCATAAGTTATCGATATCGGTAAATCATTAGTTATCGATATCGGTAAATCATTATTTTTTGATAAATCATAAGTAATCGAAATCGATAAATAATAAGTTATCGACATCGATAAATCATAAGTTATCGATATCGATAAATCATGAGTTACCGACATCGATAAATCATAAGTTATCGATATCAATAAACCATAAGTTATTGATATCGATAAACCATAAGTTATTGATATCGATAAATCATTAGTTATCGATATCGATCAATCATAAGTTACCGATATCGATAAATCATAAGTTATCGATATCGATAAATCATGATATGGATAAATCATAAGTTATCGATATCGATAAACCATAAGTTATTGATATCGATAAATCATAAGTTATCGATATCGATGAATAATAAGTTACCGATATCGATAAATCATAAGTTCTCGACATCGAGAAATCATAAGTTGTCGATATCAATAAACCATAAGTTATCGATATCGATAAATCATATGATATCGATAAATCATAAGTTATCGATATCGATAAATCATATGATATGGTCAAATCATAAGTTATCGATATCGATAAATCATATGATTTGGATAAATCATAAGTTATTGATGTCGATAAATCATAAGTTATCGATATCGATGAATCATAAGTTATCGATATCGATAAATCATATGATATGGTCAAATCATAAGTTATCGATATCGATAAATCATATGATTTGGATAAATCATAAGTTATTGATGTCGATAAATCATAAGTTATCGATATCGATGAATCATAAGTTATCGATATCGATAAATCATAAAGTATCGATATCGATTAATCATAAGTTATCGATATCGATAAATCATAAGTTATCGATATCGATAAATCATAAGTTATCGATATCGATAAATCATACGATTTGGATAAATCATAAGTTATCTATATCGATAAACCATAAATTATCGATATCGATAAATGATAAGTTATCGATATCGATAAATCATGAGTTATAGACATCGATAAATCATAAGTTGTCGATATCAATAAACCATAAGTTATCGATATCGATAAATCATATGATATCGATAAATCATAAGTTATCGATATCGATATTATATGGTTTATGGGTTACAGGTTGGTTTATGGGTTAGCTCAGGTTGGGTTAGCTCAGGTTGGGTTAGCTTGGGGTGCGTGGTCAGAAACCTCCTCGTGTGCCTGGTGGCTGCTGGTCCCTTTTGGATACGTCCGGGGGGAACAGCAGTTGCTTGAGCCGGTGCACCCCGGGCACGGACAATAGCTCTTGCAAGCTATTGTCTGTGGCGAATTCTGACCGAGGGGGAGCATGTTGCTCCGTGACGGTTCCTCCGCGTGTCCCTCCGATTTGCAGAGGGCATGGTGGAGAAACATGGGAGATGAGGTCACTCTTAACCGATTGACATTCGTCGATTGGTGAAGGATGTGGCAATGCCGTTTCGGTGCAGGCGCGCCGAAGCGGTAGTCGTCTCTCTCCTCGAGGAGCACTCCTGAGGAGAGAGCTTCCGGCGGGTTCCCTGAGTCGGTTTGGCCGAACAGTGGACAGAGGCATGATTAATGCCGCCGTCGGGGGCTTGGCTTAACTGCCCGGCCCAGAGGAAGGATACCTCTAAGATAAAAAAACCCCCAATCCTAAGCTCCGAAGCGCGGCGAGAGGATGAATGGCTGGTGGGGTTACCAGTTTCTAGCGCTTCCCCTGTAGGGTACCTGCCGACCCTCTACAGTATTTAGGCTTACCCCGGTATGGGGCTCTGCCGGGGTGGACATATATTTCCCTACTACTCGTGGGATTTACTATGGAAAATCTAAATAAAAAACAAAATAATAAAATTGACGATGTGGTGCCAGATTTGGCGGAGAAAGAGTCGATTGCCGGCAACGGCAAGAAGAGCCGAGGAGGGTCAGGTCCTGGTGAGGGCCTAGTTACCGACCAGGACAAGTACGGGCGCCCCTCCAAATTTTGGAGGAAACGGCCAAACAGCGGAGATTTGGGGTCGATAGGTCTGTCGTCTAGCGAGGAGAATCTATCGGCAGCTAAAGTGACGAGGGCACGGAGAGGGCGAGGTCGCACGGTGGTAGGCGACTCTCGGGACCGTTTTTTACGACCCGCTACGCCAATACCGGTAGTGCGCATGGAGGGCGTGGATAGCGACGGGGCTACCACAGGAGATCTGAGTGGAGACTCTACTGCGTCCCCACTGTTACTACAAAGCAACAAGGCGGAGGCGAACGCTGCAAAGCGGGCGCAGCGGAAGGCAGTGGCGGCTGACGAGGTCAGCGAGTTGGCTCGACTGGCCCGAGAGCGGCGCGCGGCTCTGACGGCTACCGGGGAGAGCCCATCGGCGGTGGCGCTCAGTCGCCAAGTTTTGGGTGACGTGGACGTCGTCCTGAAGGTTGCTACTAAATCTGGCAGCCTGAAGGGCACGTACACTCGCGCTCTAAAGGAGGCGGCTGACGGTATTAAGGAGGCAGTTGGGGTTCTCTTGAATCGCACCAGCTCAGAGGAGACGGCGAAATTGTGGGAGGAGAATGGCCGTCTCCGTTCTGAACTTGAGGACCTCAAGCGGGAGCTAATCGCTCAGAGGGCAGAATGGCAGCAGAAGTGTACTGCTTCTGCGGCCACCGAGTTGTCTCCCATCGTTGCCCCGCCCCCGTCGGTCCCATCGTCGTCGGCCCCTACGCCTGCAGTAGATGAGGAGATCGAGAAAATCGTCCGCATCTGCATGCTGCAGTGTGGGGGCATGATGAATGCCCGACTGCAGGGTTTAGAGGCAAGGCTTCTACCGGCTGAAACTCTCCGGCCGCCGCTCGCTGCGGATAGGCGAAGGAAGGAGGAGCCTGCTAAGTCGGGCCCGGCAACCGTAGTCGGAAAACCCAAGACGGCCAAAACACCCGTGCAAGGGAAGTCCGTGCCCCCGATGTCCGCGTCCGTTCCTGTCGAGGAAGCCTGGACGACGGTCGTCGGAAGAGGCCGAAAAAAGAAGGCAGTGGCGCTGCCGACCGCTCCGCTCGCACCAACACTCAACAAAAAGAGACAGAGGCCGCCTAAAGTGCGAGCCCCACGCTCTGCGGCTGTAGTAATTACATTACAGCCCGGAGCTATCGAAAGGGGCCTGTCATACAAGGAGGTTTTAATGGAGGCGAGAGCTAAAGTCGCGTTCCCCGACCTTGGCACACCGACCGGCTTCAAAATGAGGTCGGCAATTACGGGGGCGCGGCTGTTTGAGGTGTCGGGTGCCTCGAGCGGTGAGAAGGCGGACATCTTGGCCGCCAAGCTGAGGGAGGCCCTGAATCCGGAAGACGTCCGGGTATCCAGGCCAATGAAGACCGCCGAGCTGCGTGTCGATGGCCTGGACGATTCGACGACCCCAGCTGAGGTAGTAGCGGCTATCGCAAAAAGCGGTGGATGTCCGCCTGAGGATGTGCGGACGGGCGAGATTCGCGCCAACGTTGCCGGGCTCGGCACGATTTGGGTGCGGTGTCCGGTGGCGGTGGCGAACAAGGTCGCGGACGCAGGACGACTCTTGGTGGGGTGGGTTGCAGCGAGGGTCAAACTGCTGCAACCTAGAGCCATTCGGTGCTACCGCTGCTTAGACGTTGGACATGTCCGGGCACGGTGCACCTCGGAAATAGATCGCAGTGAACAGTGCTATCGCTGCGGTCAGCCTGGTCACAAGGCGGCCCAGTGCTCCGCGACGCCAAACTGCAGCCTTTGTACAACTGCAGAAAGGCCCGCGGGGCACAGAGCTGGCGGACAAGCCTGTGGCGCGCCCGCCCAGAAGAAGAAAACGAGAAGAGGGGCAACCAAGGCTGCCGGGGGCTCTTTACATCCCTCGCAGCCTGGCTGCCCTTTGGCCGACTCCCGGCCTAGGAATACCGAGAGTATGGATTGTGGATAATGGCACTCTACCATTTTCTCCAGGGCAATATCAACCACTGTGCCAGAGCTCAGGATCTCTTGCTCCAGAGCATGGCAGAGTGGTCGATTCATGTGGCGGTGGTCGCCGAGCCGTATTTTGTCCCTCCCAGGGATAACTGGGTGGGTGACCTGGACGGATTGGTGGCCATCATCGGCGGGGCTCTTGTCAACCCATCCCGAGGTCACGGCTGGGTGGCTGCCCTCGTGGACGGCATTGGAACTGTTGGGGCGTATTTCTCGCCCAACAAGAGTCTCGCCGACTTCGAGAGATTCCTTGTCGAGTTGGGTGCCGTCGTGGGCCGTTACCATCCTCGCCCAGTGCTGCTGCTCGGGGATCTCAACGCCAAGTCTGCCGCATGGGGATCTTCAGTCACCGATGCGAGGGGTGAGGCGTTGGAAGAGTGGGCGATCACGACGGGCCTGACTGTCTTAAACCGGGGTTCAGTCCACACGTGCGTGCGGCAACGGGGCGGGTCTATAGTGGACGTGTCGTTCGCTAGCCCCGCTGTCGCGAACCGTGTCCGTGACTGGCGTGTCGCCGTGGAAGTGGAGACGTTGTCGGATCATCGATACATCCGTTTCGACGTCTCCGCCCAGACCGCTGGTGGCCGCAGGCCTACGGCCCCGCGAACGGACGGTCCACGCTGGTCTCGTAAGCGTATCGACAGGGAACTTCTCGAGGAGGCCGCTATTGTCCAGGCCTGGATCCGGGAGTCGGCATTGAGTGGACCCGTTGACGTCGAAGAGGAGGCGCAGTGGTTCCGCGGGGCGATGACGCAAATTTGCGACGCGTCCATGCCCCGGGTTCACACCGAGTACGCGAGGCGCCAGGTGTACTGGTGGTCGCCCGAAATCACGAGCCTACGTATTGAGTGCGTGGAGGTCAGGCGCCAGTACACCCATTTCCGAAGGAGACGTCTTCGGATCCCTGACGAAGAAGCCGCGCTGTATGAGGTGTACCGCGCGGCGAAGGAGGCTCTGTGGCTGGCCATCGGCGAGGCGAAGACGCGAGCCAGGGAGGAGATGTTGGAAGCTCTAAATGGGGATCCATGGGGGCGCCCCTATCGCGCGATCCGAGGGAAACTTCGAGCCGCGGCGCCCCCACTCACGGAGAGTCTCCAACCCGAGCTGCTAGACAATGTGGTTGCAGCCCTCTTCCCGGCGAGAGCAGAGCATATTCCGCCGCCGATGGCGTTGTCCACGGTCACGGAGCCTGTAGATGAAAACGCCAGCGTCCCAGAGGTGACACAGGCAGAGATGGGGGCAGCCGTGATGCGGCTCCGGGCAAAGAACGTTGCTCCCGGGCCCGACGGTATTCACGGCTGCGTGTTAGCCCTCGCTCTGAAGGAACTGGAGCCCCAACTGAGAGGACTCTACTCAGCGTGCCTTGAGCGGGGCCAGTTTCCCACTCAGTGGAAATCTGGCCGTCTGGTCCTGCTCAGAAAGGCGGGGCGCCCTGCGGACTCACCGTCTGCGTACCGGCCCATAGTGCTGCTAGACGAGGTAGGTAAGCTGTTCGAGCGGATAATTGCAGCCCGCCTCATCGGCCACTTGTGCAGAGAGGGGCCGGACCTGGACGACAGCCAGTTCGGCTTTCGGCATGGGCGCTCCACCGTCGCCGCGATATCGCGAGTGAGGGTCCTGGCGGAGGAAGCGGTGTCTCGGGGTGGGGTGATGTTGGCGGTGTCTTTGGATATATCCAACGCCTTTAACACCCTGCCCTGGAGTTGTATTCGGGAGGCACTGCGCTATCATCGCGTGCCTCCCTACCTCCGCCACATCATTGGGGCTTATTTGTCGGAGAGGTGTGTCACCTACGTGGGACGGGATGGTATCTACCAGCACCAAATGTCGTGCGGTGTTCCACAGGGCTCGGTCCTGGGCCCGCTCCTGTGGAACATCGGGTACGACTGGGTGCTGAGGGGCGAGCTCAGTCCGGGGGTAGACCTGACGTGTTATGCGGACGACACTCTGGTCACTGCCCGGGGGAGCTCGCATAGGGAGGCAGCGTTGCTGGTGACGGCTGCGGTCTCACAGGTGGTGGGCCGCATACGTCGCCTAGGCTTGGAGGTGGCCCTCAGCAAGTCGGAGGCCATGGTGTTTCATGGCCCCCGGCGGGCGCCGCCACCCGGCTCACACATCGTGGTTGGGGGGGCTCGGATCGCTGTCGAGTCTACCATGAAATACCTGGGATTGGTGCTCGACAGCCGGTGGGACTTCGAGCCCCACTTCCGGCGGCTGGCGCCCAAGTTGCTAGGCGCGGCTGGTGCGCTTGCAACGCTGCTTCCCAATTTGGGGGGCCCGAGCACCGCCTGCAGGCGTCTGTATGTGGGGGTCGTGCGATCGATGGCCCTATATGGGGCCCCAATATGGGCGGCTGACCTGACGGCCGGTAGTATCGCCGTTCTCCGCAAACCGCAGAGGGCGATGGCCGTCAGAGCCATAAGGGGGTATCGCACGATTTCCTACGAGGCGGCCTGTGTGCTGGCTGGATCCCCGCCCTGGGACCTGGAGGCGAAGGTACTCGCGTCACTGTATAGGTGGCGCGAGGAAGCGCGGGCTCGAGGCCAGCGGCCGATGCAGCGCGAGTTTGAGCTGCATCGGTCGCAGCTTCGCGAGGTCCTAGTGGCGGAATGGCGGGACAGGCTGTCACGCCCTACCGCCGGCCTCATCACTATCGAGGCGATCCGGCCGGTGCTGGCGGACTGGCTCGGCAGAAGGCACGGCTCCCTGACGTTTCGGGCGACGCAGGTGCTCTCGGGGCATGGCTGCTTCGGGAAGTACCTGTGTCGCATAAACAGGGAGCCGGACGCCCGGTGTCATCACTGCGTGGACTGCCGGGAGGACACGGCGCGGCATACGCTGTCAGAATGTACGGCTTGGGAGGAGCCGCGTCGTGTCCTCATCTCTGAAGTTGGCAGTGACCTGTCGCTACCGACCGTTGTCGCTTCGATGGTCGGCGGCGAGGGGTCCTGGGACGCGGTGGTCTCCTTCTGCGAAACGGTTATTTCGCAGAAGGAGGCTGCGGAAAGGGAGAGAGAGATTACAACCTCTCTCCCGGCCCGCAGCAGGCGCACCGGGCGTCGGCGGAGGGCGGACAACGCCCTCTTCCGGCCCCCTTAAATGGGTCCAGGGGCGGCGGACTTGGGGACGTCCGTCGCCCACCATTCATCCGGACCCGAGGTGGCGGCGCGTAGTGTTCCACGCGCGCCCCTCTTTGACGTCGCGGGGGGAGTTAAACACCTCACTCCCCCCCCTGACCTGAGGAAGCCCGCGGAAGCGGGCCGGCACCAGTTGGGGATCGCGGAAGGCGCGTACGTTCCCGTGATTCCCGGCGTAAGTGTGAGAGGGGAACACTGGGGTGGTTTTTAGTCAGTAAGAGTCTGACAGACCCCTCCGCCCTCCCCAGGGCGGTGGACATCCATGAGGATTTTCCACCCCGGCAACAAAAAAAAAAAAAAAAAAAAAAAAAGGTTGGGTTAGCTCAGGTTGGGTTAGCTCAGGTTGGGTTAGCTCAGGTTGGGTTAGCTCAGGTTGGGTTAGCTCAGGTTGGGTTAGCTCAGGTTGGGTTAGCTCAGGTTGGGTTAGCTCAGGTTGGGTTAGCTCAGGTTGGGTTAGCTCAGGTTGGGTTAGCTCAGGTTGGGTTTTTTTTTTTTTTTTTTTTTTTTTTTTTTTTTTTTTTTTTTTTTTTTTTTTTTTCTGTGCCAAAACCGCCATGTTTATGGCGCCTATAATATCTACTCACGTTCATACCAGTTCTCGCTTTTGTGCCTCTCGTACTCTCATGCTACATACTAGTTCTTTCTCGCATCCCTCTCCAGACATTCTAGTGGGTGGGACTCCCACTTTTATTGCTAATCTGCGTTTTATCTTTATTTACATTTCTTAATGTGTGATGGGTAAATAATTTTGCTACAACCATTTCTTTAATTTTTATGCTGTCATACCTAGCCTGCAGTAAGTACATGCTTATTCTATTATTCTATAATTTTACAATACAGGGAATGCTTACATCTACAATTTTATTCTATTTTGCTTACATAATTATTTTCTTAGTCTACTGCTTACAATTACTTTTATATACTATTTTCCTATGCTTCTTATTTATATACACAATATAAAGGAAACATAGCTTTTAATTTCATTTATTTCTATTTATTACGCTTGTGGCCACATTTTCGCAGTACGTCAAGAATATCTGACGGCTTTTGCTCATCATCACTTCCCTCACGCTGTCCCTAGTCAGTTCAATGTCCAGTTCGCGCTCCACTTCATATCGTTGTCTGCTGAAGATCGGGCAGTCTAACAGGATATGCTGGACACTTTCCGTCACGCTAGGGTCACAGGCGCACGATGGGCTCTCCTTACATTTGAAGCGGTTCAAATATTCAGAGAAACCACCGTGCCCCGTCAGTACTTGTGTGAGAACGCCTGTTGGCCGCACCTGTTTTACAATACGGAATGCCGCAATGGCGTCTGGAAAGAACATCCTCGTCACGGAGGCCGTCTCGCCAGACACGTATCTCCGATTCCATTCATCGAGTGATCCCATGCGGATCTGACTTCTGATGAATGATATCGGACACTGGTCGTAGTCCGGCTTCCTCCGCGACGATAATGCTGCCTCCTTCGCCAGCTCGTCCGCACGCTCATTCCCAGGCAGGTCCGCGTGGGCCTTGATCCAGAACAGAGTTACAACTTTGCTCTGTTCCAAGGCTTTAGCCAGATTGGCTCGCGCGCGAACCGCCAGGGGATGGAGCGAGCCATGATTTGCAAGCGTCTGCAATGCTGACATTGAGTCGCTATACACACCATAACTCGTCTCTTTGCGTTTGAGGATGACGTCCGTTGCTTTGCAAATGGCCAGAAGTTCCGCCTGGTAGACCGTGCAGTACGCGGCGAGGCTGAGTTTGAGGTTCTGGACTTCACCGACATTATCCCATAGAGATAATGCGGCTCCGACTTTCCCCTCAATCTTGCTGCCGTCAGTGAATATTCGCACTGTCTGCACGTTGTTGTCGTCTACCTGCTGTTGATCAGCGAGGCACGTGAACTCCAGGGACATTTGTTTTGCTGGATGAGGGGTTTCTGCAAACCGTACCATACCCTCAATCTCTCTATCACCAGGCACAAACCGTGATGACCCTCTCCTCGCTTCATACATGGCAGCTGCCTCTTGTATGCGGAGATCTAGAGGAAGTATCCCGGAGAGTACCAGCGCTGAGTTGAGAGAGACAGTACGGTAGGATTTGCAGAGCTTCTGGACGAAACCTCGTTGGACAGAGCCCAGCTTCTTCCGTATTCCCAGCTTAGCGGTAGCGGGAGCCCAGGCGCCAGCTGCGTACGTGATGATCGGTTCTATTGTTGCAGTGTATATGGTGTGTATGACCTCACGATTTAGTCCCCAACTCACTTTAGCGGCACGGGACAGCTGTTTATAAACATTTGCCGCCTTCTTGCAGGCGTTCGCCGTGTGCTCGTTGAAGGTGAGTTTCTCATCAATGGTGAGTCCCAGCAGCTTCATGCTCTTTACCATACCAATGTCAACCCCGCCCATATTCAGGACCGGGGTGTCGTACTTGAGCTTGTTTGTTACAATCATCGCACAAGTTTTGTGCGGTGCGAACTTGAGCTTGTTCCTGACTCCCCAGTCCCGGACATGGGCAAGGGCTGCGTTGGTGATCCTGGTGACTTCAGCTGCCGTATCGCCATCCACGACGAGAACGATGTCATCCGCGAACGCCTGGACAAAATTCCCACGCCGTTCCAACTCCTGCAGCAGTGGGTCTAGGAGGAGGTTCCACAGGATAGGACCACCGATTGACCCTTGGACACAGCCTTTGTTGGTTTCTTTTGAGCATACCTCCCCGGCATAACGAACACTTACTTTCCTACTGTCGAGGTAGCTATCTAGTAGCCTCCTGGTGTTAACCGGGCACTGTTCCTCAGCCAGTCTGACCCTAATAGCTGGCCACCAGGCACTATCGAACGCTCCCTCTATATCCAACGACACCAGGGCAATTAGCTTCTTCAGCCTCAACTTGTTCTGTACGTGTTTCATTAGCGTATAGAGGGCGTCCTCGGTGCTTCTCTGGGGCATAAAGCCAAACTGGCGAGTACTAAGCCGCGGCACTAGCTGCCATTTTATTCGTGCTACTATCATCCTCTCCAGGACCTTTCCCAAGACCGGCAGTAGACCTATCGGTCTATATGACTTGGGGCTCTGGTAATTATCCTTGCCCGGTTTTCGGAGGACCACCACCGTAGCCTCTTTCCAGATGTCCGGGAAATGTGCCAGTTCTAGGCATTTGTTGTAGAGGGCAAGGAATGCGTCCAGGTCCTGGTAGATAGCTCGACTGCAGATATCAGATGTTAATCCATCCCCTCCTGGTGCCTTCTTAGGATTGAAACCAGCCACTGCGGTCTTCAGCTCCAGAGACGTAAAAGGTGGGTCATGATATTCATCATGGACCCATTCGTTTACGCGTCTGGCTGCTTCTCTGATTCGTCTGTGGTCTGCGTTGTCCTTTTCTTCCATGTCCTTGGGGTAGAATGTATCTGCAAGTAGGGCTGCCGATTCTTTTGGGTTTAGGTATGCTCCATCGCAGGATAGGGTCAAGTCTTCTTGTCTCCTGGTAGTCCTGCCGATGATCCTGTAGATACCCTCCCACACTCCTTCACGGTCTTGCTTCTGACAAAACTCCTTCCAACTGGTGACTTGGGCTTTCTTGGCTTGGATCTCGTACTCTTGTTTCGCTTTCAGGTACTCGTCGACGACCATCGCTCTCCGGACCGGTGCGGCATTACGAATTCGATTCTTTTTCCTCGTCACGTCCTTTCTCATCGTTGCGAGCTCCTCGGACCACCACGGGAAGGTGGGTTTAATTTTAGTGTTAATTTTGGGAATTGATTGACTACATGCTTCTAATATTGAGTCTCTGTATAAAATTACTAATTCTTCTAATTTATCTTTATTGCTTATTTGTTTTATATTATCTAAGTTTAAATTGTTTGTTTCTTTTAATTCGCTAAATTTTGTCCTAAATTTGTCCCAGTTTGCTTTTTTAGTATTGAAGATTCTTGTAGTTCTAATAATGTTCATCCCTTTTTCCCTTTTCACGTTAAGGTTAAAAAATATCGTGTTGTGGTCCGAGGACGTTGCTCCCGTGTCGACTCGCCAGCCGTCTACCAGGTCAAATAAATTAAGCGAACATGCCGTGACGTCCACATGGCTTTTGTACGCTCTACCACCTCTAATTGTGTAAAATGTGGGCGTGTCGCCAGTGTTCAGTACCTGAAGCTCCAACTCTTCCAGGGTCCCGGACATTTCTTCGCCCCTGGGGTCTTCGATCGTGCTGCCCCACCAGGCACTCTTTGCGTTTGCGTCACCACCGATCAGCAATCCACCGTTGGCCGCTTCCGATTTGATCTGGGCGATCTGGTTCAGGTATGGCCCTATTGGTTGGTCCGGCTCGAAGTAGTATGAGACTACTGCGATTTCCCAGGCTTTGGTCCGGATCCCCACCACGACGATGTTGTTTGTGGTGAGTTTCGGGTGGGGGATGACGTCCAGGTCATCATCAAAGACGGCTATTGCCGCCTTCACCCTCCCACTTCCATCGTCCTCGCACTGGTAGATTCTCGCACCCCGGTAGTTCTTCATACTTAGCCTCGCCCCCACATACGGCTCCTGAATCAGCGCCCATGCGATCTTCCGTTCACTGGCCTCTAAGAAGAGTTCGGTGGTTGCCAGTTCCTTACGCTGAAGATTTGCTTGGGCCACACGGTATGGTCTTGCTGTTCGTTGGACAGGAGTGTTCGTTGGGACCACCTTAGCAGTAGGCTATGGCCGTTCTTGCTATTGCGTCCCATTTTTTTCTGATGGCGCAGTCCGTGCTAAATGCATTGTGGTCGGTTCTGTCCAGCTTTGCGTGGATGCAGTTGCAGCATGAGGGCGACGAGCCTGCCAGCCATTCCGCGCAGTCCCTTTTTAAGTGCGGTCCGCCACAGTGGCTGCATTTCTCTAGGGTTTCAGTGCATAGGCGTCTGCTGTGCCCGTATCCCAGGCAAAGCGAGCACTGGAGGAGTGGGCTCTGGTCTTCTGCCCTGACTCTTTGCAAGTCGATGTACACGTGTCCTCTCTCCATTACCCGCCTCCAAACACTGGGCGAGGCACTGAGCACTATATGTCCAGTGTGCGGATTTCTGGCTCTCTTCCTGAATTTGACTGCTACCCTGCCCGCCTCACCGTCAAGGCCGTCAAAAATCCCCGGGTTCTGGTTTCGGAGGGCCCTAACGACGTCCTCGTCAGTGTTGACTGATAGTACGTCTCTAAGGACCAACAGCGGGTCCCTGTTTTTGACTTCCTCCACGGTGAGATCGGTTCCATTTTTATTTAGTCGGTCCTTGACCTTGTCTCTGTCGTCTTTGGTTTTAAAACTCATTATAACCTTCCGGTTTTTCGTTTTTCGGACTCTGTCCACTGTGATCCAGCCGTCCTTTGCGTTCACCGCCTCCCTTATCTTTGCCAGGACTCCTTCTCCCGTTGTGCTCTCATCCTCTGTGGTCACTGCAATGGAGTGGAGAGCAGCTTGCCTAGGCGGTGGATTTTCCAACTGACTTGCCGCTGCACTAGCATATGAGACTTTCTCAATATTTTCTTGGCTAGTGTGCAGTGCTTCTTTGAGTCGGGCCATCATCTCGTTACTTTCGGCGAGCTTCTTGCTGTGCTCTTCCAGCACCAACCTGAGAGACTCTGTTTCCGCCTCCATGACTCCTCCCTCCCCGCCCCCCCGCACTGAACAGGGGGGGGGAGAGGGGGCAGTCTCAGAACTCTTTGTGTCTGTTGTTTTTAAGGCTCTTCCCGAGTAGGATTTCGCCTTGTCTGCCTCGGCCTCCTTGACCAAGACAAAAAGCCTGTCCACCTGGATCTTGATGTCTTCTTTTATCTCTCGCTTTATGTTTTTTGAGAGTGCCAGTTTTTGTTTTATTATTATGAGGCACTTCTTAGCCTCAGCGGTCATGGGGCTCCATGCGCTGGTAAGCGAGACGGGTGGACTGTCGATCTGTACGACCATAGATGTTCCCTTGGTCAAGGTGGGCGACTTCGTTACCGGTTTCGGCTCCATTACGGTTTTTGTCGGCGAACTTGATACTCGCGGTTCTTTCCGGCCCGCCTCCCATTCACCCACACTCCTACGTACGCTGTGTTGCGTGGAGGATCCAGCCTCCTGTGGGCTTCTGTTTGGCGGGACCTGCGACGTTGCCTTTTTGACAGGAGTCCTATAGCCCATCATCTTCCTGGTATGAGGAGTTGTTTTGGCTCAACGTCAGTGGGGTATTGTAAAGGGTACCCCAGTCTAAGGTGTATAAATAAATAATAAAATAAAAGTAAAGAGCTTGAAGGTAAAAGTAAAAGAAAGTAATACGAGATTAAAAATAAGCAAAAGCTCCACGCATACGGCAAGTGCCCAGATATATTTTAAAAGTGTTTTTCCCAGGTGACTCTATCGACTCCGAAAATGGTACGTTTTGAAACGAACCGAAGTTTTGGAAAGACGGAGATTTCCGGGAATAGTAAGGTGTGTGAGCTTCCTCTGCGAGAATGTGGTCACGTCGCGTGTTCAAGTTCCCAAGAGGGAATTGAGTCGTACTGTAAAAGTACCGTCGATACAGTTTTTAAGAGCGCGGCTCTGTCAATTTAATTATACATGTACTAGGGTCCAGACCTAGATCTGGTGTCGAGGAGCTCCCAGGAACCCAGCTGCGTCAAAAAATTTTATATAGAGTCAAGAAAAAATTTTTGACTCTACGTAGAGTCAATCTGATGAGACCACCGGGTAGAGCCCGCCGAGCCCGTTTCAACGACCCCAAACTCGAAGCACCTAGCCAAAGCGGCGGCGGAGCTATCAGAGTTTAAAGTTTCTGGTTTTTATCCAAGATGGCGACTGAGAGATGGTTAAAGCTGGTTATCTCCGCAACCGTCCGACCGAATTTGACCGTGCTTGGGTTCGTTTTACTGAGCTCGATGAGATCCACACAGTGATGTGGTTTTCAGGCCGAAAAAATCTACGATCCTGAAAAAGCCTGAAAGCCAGACCGTTCAAGGGAGGAGTGCCAGCCGGTTCTAGTAAAGCAAACCCCGTCACTCTACGGCCCCCCGTTTGGGAGATATAGGTGTTTAAAGTTAAACAAAGATGGCGGCACAGCTGTCAAAGTCTCACTTTGACAGGTGATATCTCCGCTTTGGACTGTCGCAGAAACCCCGAGTTTGGACTCTTCTGGCTTGCACTGATCCCACCTTTCACGCAAGGTGACTTTCAGGCGACTGAAAATTTTCAGCCCGAAACCGCCTGAAATTGATTCCACCCGACAGAGTTTATCCCCCTTATCAATAATCCAAAAGCCGCAACTCTCTACGACCACCGATTCCGGAGCTGCTTTGGGTCAAAGTTTTCCAAGATGGCCGCCCAGCTGTCAAACACCAACTTAAAGTGGTTATAACTCCGCAACCGTCTATCGGAGAGAGATGCGGTTTCGAATGTGAAGATTGCCCGGGTCTTCCCTATGTCGTAAAAGTGATTTCAGCGCTGAAAAATTTCAGGCCCTGAAAACACCTGAAAACCGGATAAATAAAATTCTGCAAGTCTCCCACTGAGAAATGTGCAAATCCGGGTCTTCTACGTCCAGTAACTTCGGAGATATTTACGCTTTAATGTTTTAACCAATAAAACCAAGATGGCTGAAAAAAGCTATTTTCGTCAATTTTGAAGTTACTGGGCGCAACCTTGGGCTTAATCTAGTCACAATACACAATAAAAAGACACTCCTGTGGTCAAAAAACAATTTAAACTATTTAATCTGATTTTATTTGGAAAAATGCTTAAAAAATCAATAACTTTATAATCGTTAATTGTAAAAATTTGGAAAAATCACCTAAATTATGGACAAACTGTGTACTATCTGTAACTAAAATAAAATTTTAAAATTTTCTAAATTTACTATGGAAAAATTTAATTAATGTGGTTTTTATAATTTTTTAATTACTACATTAAAACTAAATAAGCTAAAAATCTGAAATTTTCTGTGTGTCTTCTTCCAATAAGCGCGCCAAAGATAGCAGTTGCGGAATATAGTAATGTCAATTTCCCAGTGAGTTATTGAAGGTCAAACTTTTGATTTTCAAATAATAATAGTAATAAAAGTAATTGAGTAAAAATTCTACTACTTGCAGATTTCGTCCCCTCCTATAAGC